>CALNXK010000025.1:3277500-3330000 GCA_942486035.1 Porites lobata | reverse complement strand
CTGCGTGGCAGACTACTCTCGGATAAACGCTGAGCGGGGGTACTCCCTTATATAAACCATAAAGGTTTATGCCGCCCCATCGGGTAGGGTTTTTGAGCCGTTTTGGTCTGAAAACGGGTATACAGTTGGCCCATTTTGGTCTGGAATCGGCTATGGTTTTCTAGGGAACTACGGGAATGTATGAACGTATTTATCGTTTCAATTCCAAATGAGTGAGAAGGAAAGAGAAATATGCGATTTCCAAATGGACGTGAAAAATTTTTTTTTCGTTTCCGCTCTAATCTAAGTAATGATAACATAATTTCTACCTAAAGGCCAGGTCTGAAAACGGGTATGGATTTAGAGGTCTAGTCTGAAAACGGGTGTGGAGAATTACATTTTTTGGTCTGAAATCTGGTCTGGATTTGAAGAAACGGGCGGCACACCCCCACCAGGAATTCCCATGAGTGTCCCCCGGGATAAACGCCGCCCCCAATCAGAAGAATGTGGCAATCTACACCATCCAGACATTTACGATTGTTTCTCAGCAAGATAAGAGAGACAATAGAACTTTCAGTACTTTTCCGTTTTACATATTAGTTATGATCACTATTATACCAAAACATCGTCAGTGATTTAAATCTACTAAATCTAAACGCCGCCCGCAAATAAAAGAGACCATTGAAAAAAAAAAAAATCGATCATATAAATGCCGCCGCATTAAATCCAGCAAATACTGTACGTGACATTCATTAAGGCAAGTGTGATTTAACTATCGAAAAAAAAAAGGTTATAACATGGCAGCGCGGAGATACGAAATTTCCCTTCGAGAGTTACAATATATTTTTCAACACCAGAAGAGAAATTTCGTATCTCCAACCGGCCACGTAATGTTCTGTTTATTATTAATATTTAACACCGATGAAATACCAAACCATTTCACTCGTGCACCCATGATTGCCATCCTTAGCAACAGAAGACAAAAAACAGTTTCTGTGACTGCCTAAATATAGTCTTAAATAACGAAACTGGTCATTTTTGCTAGAATTCAGTTGACGCGAAGACACATTTTAGCTTTTCAAAAGGATAGCAAATCAGGCTTGTCATAGATTGTGTTAAAGAATCATACTCTCGTCGGCCAACTTTGTGTCTGTCGGGCTTTCCGGCTTCATTGAATCATTTTCATTTTCCCTCAATACAGTTATCGCCTGAAAAAAGTAACACAAAACAAAACAAAAATAAATAACTTAATCAAAATTAGTGAAATATTTCAAAGAATACGTCAGAAGGACTTTCTCGTCGCCGTTCTGCCTTTGGGCAGAAAAACACAAAAGTTTTCTGGCACCAATCAGAAGTCAGAACGGCGACGACCGTTTGGAACTGGTCTGGTAAGACATTGTCCTCAGGGGCTCTTCTCGCCGTTCTTTACTTTTCTTCGTGTCATATTTTTCCGCCCGTTTAGACTTTCCCTCGCCCCCACTATCTGCCCCGGGGTCTCCGAGGATGATAGGGCCTTTGCCATCAAAACCATTTGAGACTCAATTGGCTACTACAGAAGAGAATAATGGGATGAAAAGAGATCGTTAAGGTATTACCCGGGATATATGAATTTCAACAAAGTTAGTTTTAAAGGCTGTAATTCCCGCTGAGGCATCCTTCATTTTGATTGATCATTTGGAACCTCATCAAATCCACGCGCGACTGCCTCAAAGCAAACCATGCAGAATATTGTAATGGCGACCTGACGACTGTTCAATTCTCTCTTGACATCGCTGAATTAAAGTTTGCGGAAACCAACTTCCGGTTAAAATCAAAGGTTTAATTGGTCTAAGAATAAGTAAAACATATAACAAGGGATAGACTGGGCGTTTTCTTCTCTTTCTCATTATTCTCTCTTGGTTTTGATCAAGCCATTGAACTATTAGTATTGAAAATATCCAGAGCACTTGTACTTGCACGTTAAGTCATACATCGTCCACCTCGAGCTACCTCAAAATGAAGGTCTACTCGTTGTCTATCAGTTCGCATGGTATGTAGGCTCCAGTAAATTGCGATATAGAGCTTCTACGCAGGGCGCCCGAACGCTGTATTAGCTAATAGAAAAAATTAGATGTATTTAAGCTGTATTAGCTAATAAAATAATAAGATGCATTTTCCTTTGTTCTTGTGTCTTTATGAGTCGTTTTGGAAGGGATGTGAATCCGATCAGAGATCTTCTGGCGTGTCCTAAATACGACGCTCAAGTTTTGTCTCACGTTTCTAATACAATGTATTGTTATGTTGACTATTACCTTTCGATCTCCTTGGGAGATGAACTCCGGTTTCAAATTAACTGTCTCTTCTCGTGGCCGTTAGTGGAAAGTTAATAGTTAACAATATTAGCAACGTGAGACAAAACTTGAGCGTCTTATTTACGACGCGCCAGACAAGCAAACGCATTTGTTAACCAGCAATGTTAACCGTCTCTGATCGGATTCAAATCCCTTCCAAAACGACTCGTAAAGACACAGGAACAAAGGTAAATGCATCTTATTATTTTATTAGCTAATACAGCGTAAATACACCTAATTTTTTCTATTAGCTAATACAGCGTTCGGGCTCCCTGTAGCTTCTATACTAATGGTAAAATTTTCTCTTAACTTTCTTAAAACTTTCTCCACCCATCCTGGTTTGCCTTCGGTTCTAATCAGCTCAGTGGAAGGATCACCATGATCATCTGTCTTTGCCGCGTCGTTTTCTTCATCGTTATTATCACCCTCAGAATATCGCTTTGCATCTGGCTTTTTCTTTGGCTTTACCTGTGAACCGAGTGGATTATTAAATGAAATCTTATTGTATACAACTACAAGTTAAGTCAATTTCATCGGCAATTTGACTGGTTACCCTAGGAAGCAAGATGCTGCCATATTTTCGCGCTTTGGATCAACCAAATGTTCCGTGGACCTAATGCGCATACGAAGTTTGGTTTCAACACCAGTTTTAATCTCTGATTCCATGCCTTCAGTGCTATTTTGTAATGACGTATTTTGTGTGCTTGCACACAATTTACAATAATAATAAAAAAACTAAAATAAAAACTAACGTACGTACTAAGATCATCTCATTGCTAATTGATTCTGCACTGAATCGCTGTGACGTCAAAGGATACTGCAGTATAGAGAACAATAGACCACATTGTTAAAGTAGCAAATTCTTTTAGACTTTGTTATTGCTTCGACTCATGACATATTTCTAATCTTCGCTTTATTTTAAGGCTATTCGTTGTTTCTCGGTTTATTAAAATAATATATTTTATATATTCCGGTAAAGAGTAGACTGCCCTAATAATTCATCAATACTTTCCTTTTATTTCAATATTTTTGTCCGCGAGCTTGCTTTATGGTAGTTTGAAATACAACAGACTGCCTAAAAAGACTAACGCTTTAAGTACTTATTTTTTATCATCGGAGTTCAGACAGCGGGACCAGCAATACCATAGTAACCTAAAAACCTTATTAAGAAATTTTAACAAATGTATCACCTTTATCACAACTGGTGTTCTAAAGTTTCCGTTTTCAAGTTCGTCCGGGAAATCTGTATCACTTTCACTGCCCCTTTTAGCTTCTACTGTCTTGGTAGTAAACTACATTAAAATAAATTAAACAAGGATCACCATTTACAACAAATCTTACACAAAAAACCGGAACTAAAAACGACAGAACGACAGAACGACAGAAAAAACAGTATTAAATGGCAGCAGAAAAACGGCATCATAAGAATGTGAGTTTTTTGGTAAGCTTTGATAACAAGCTCTTGGCGCTCTCAGTGTGAGGCAGCCTGTTCACCACATATGCGTTAGAGGGAAACATCGTTCATTAGACGCGTGTTACCAGAATAGCTACCTCTTCACCGTCCTCGATGTCGTCGAAACTTTCCCCTGCGACTTCAGAAAGTTTTGCTTTTGTTGTGCTTTCTCCTGGAATATTGATTACAACGTGTAAGTGTAAGTCAGCTGAAGGGGCAAATGCAAAGTTAAAACACTGAATCTTCAACACTAATCAGATGTAGTTATGACAACATACCTTGGCATTCGATGTGCGAAGCCAGAAGAAAAGGGAGAAAAATAAATGCGATATTCATTGTTTCCAAATGACTTTAAGGACAAAGCAGTTTTTTTCTTACCAATAACTGCAATGTAAAGGTGTGAATTAGAAAGAAATTTATAGTCTGGATATGGCGTACGGTTAGCCAGTTGCTGTCCAATATTTAGAATTCCACTTAATTTACTTCCGGGTACCTGGCCGTCCTTGGTAGATCACGGAGTTTTGATTGACATGGTCACACATGTTAGAAAATTTTTCTCTGGTGTCTTCGGACACGATAGGGCTTTTGAAGGAGCTCATTGGCGGAAAAAAAAGCAAAAACAAAACAAAAAAAAGCCAACAGCTGACACAAAAATCAAAAGAAAAAGCTAATAAAATATTCATTATAACTCTAGCTTTAAATTCCTACAGTGTTTTGTAACATAAAGAAGAAAACAGAGAACATTTATTCTCTAGTTTTTTATGAACTTGCTGAGCTTTAATTCTTTTAACAATTAAAGAATTTTTGCCGCCCGTATCATCGAAAGATTTAGTCTTACCAAATTACATCTCAGCATTTTTAAATTTGGAACCAGATTGTCACAATAGAAATGTTTTACGAAACTGGCGAGCTATAAATTCTTGTGAAATACCCGAGCAGCGACCTCTGGAATGCAGTCTAAAACCGTGTTTTTTCTATGATCGAAACAGAAAATGGAATTCAGATTAAGATTAGCTGAAAGGAACTTTTAGCTACCCAAAAGAAATTTATTGTGTATGTATGCCTTCTCCTATTAGTTATTGAAATAAGCGTGCTTTTCCATTTAAAAATCCTTTTATTTTTCCAGTTATAAAAAGATATGTGTTGGATTTAAGGCGGCTCAAGTAGAAAAATGCAAATCGTCTAAAGCTCAGGTTTCATTGATGAATTATATTTTATTTTATAATCGTCTCAACGGAATACCTAAGATAAACTTGTTTACTGAATACAGATTTCCAATCACGAAAAAGCTTAAATATACAACCTAACTCATTCTCTGGTATTGTAAATAAATACAAGACAATAGCCTTGTTTGTCTTTAGGTGAAGTAGATAAGTGTGAATGACATTTAGTTGAAGAGTTAAACAAACAAACTTTCCCTCGTTCCGATAATACAAGTGGCAGTCCTTTTTTCCTTTTTCTCTTATTTATTATTATTTTTCTTTTTACCAGTAGCGCCAGTCAAGAAGTACTCTATTCACGAACTTATTCAGCTACTGACTAAAATGGCTTAAACATCTTTTATTGGACTCGTGTTACCACACTAGCTACCTCTTCACCGTCCTCGATGTCGTCGAAACTTTCCCCTGCGACTTCAAAAAGTTTTGCTTTTGTTGATGTGCTTTCTCCTGGAACTTTGACTACAACGTGTAAGTGTAAGTCAGCAGAAGGGGCAAATGCAAAGTTAAAACACTGAATCTTTAACACTAATCACATGTACATGTAGTTATGACAACATATCTTGGCATTCGATATGCAAAGCCAGAAGAAAGGGGAGAAAAATAAATGCAATATTTTATGTTTCCTACCAATAACTGCAATGTAAAGGCGTGAATTAGAAAGAAATTTATGGTGTGGATAGAGCGTGTGGTTAGCCAGTTGCATGCTGTCAAATATTTAGGAAACCCACTTAATTTACTTTCGGGTACCTGGCCGTCCTTGGTAGGTCACGGAGTTTTGAATGACATGGATACGCATGTTAAACAATTTTTCTCTGGTGTCTTTGAACACGATAGGGCTTTTGAAGTAGCTTGAGAAAAAAAAAAGCCAACACTGCCTACACAAAATGGACGAATGGGCTCTGAGTCAATAGCCCATGACGCCTTCGGCCTCATGGGCTATTGACTCAGAGGCCATGAGGGCGAGAGGAATAATTGTTCTAGTAAAATTCAACTAGTTGCTCAAAACTATCGAGAATAAAAAAATTCAGCTAGTTAAAGCTAGACTTTAATCCTTTTTTGCCGCCATAAAGCCCGCGCTTTTCGCTACTAGTGGGTTATAACATGTAGCCTAGTAGGAGCTCAGCCAATCACAACGCAGCATTGATAATAGACCACTAGTTGGATTTTACTCAAAGACAATAGCCTTGTTTGTCTTTAGGTGAAGTAGATGAGTGTGAGTGACATTTAGTTGAATAGTTAAACAAGCAAACTTACCCTCGTTCCGATAATACAGGTGGCAGCCTTATTTTTTTCTTTTATCTCTTATTCAAGGGAAATCGAAAAAAGGTTCAAGTTATCGGGAGTTCGAAGAAAATAGCCGAGAGTAAGGTAAAAAACAGGTTTTACTGCACAGTTATAATTTTAATCACATTTAATTGTAGAAAGGTCAAGTGAAAATTAAAAGATACTTTTAGATTATAAATTACAACGTAACATAACAGAACATAGCCTAAATAGAGCATGCTGTTTTGAGAAGAAAAGCTGCTTCACATTAGCCTGTGAAAATCAACATCAGCCTCCACTAGTAAACAATACTCCTACAACACGTCAATAGGAAATCTAAAATTCAATGTTTCGGACGCCATTAGACGGCTTTTTTCCCGACTTCTTAAGGGCTCAAAACATGGTTCGAGTTATCGAGGGTAAAATTATATAGAAAATGACCTGAGGGGAAACGAAAATTGGTTCGAGTTAGCGGGAGTTCGAATTATCGAGGGTTCGAGTTACCCAGGTTAAAATTACAGTGAATGTATGAAGGGAATCCAGCGGAAATCGATTTTGGTTCGAGTTAGCGAGGGTTCGAGTTATCGGGAGTGGACTGAATTTATTATTTTTTTTCTTTTTACCACTAGCGCCAGTCAAAATGTACCCTATTCACAAACTTATCTCACGGACTAGAATAGCTTAAAACCAATCTCTCTCTCCTCTAAATTACAGCCTCAGCTTGGCTTAAAAAAAAAAAAGAGATGCAAAGCATAAGCCTTGTTTTGTCATTGGGCGATGAATATAAGTGTGATTGACATTTGAATAGAGAAACAGCAAACTTACCCTCATTCTGATATTTCAGGTGGTTGCTTTTTCCTTTTCTTTTCCTCTCGTTTCTTCTTTTTTAACCACTGATGCCAGTAAAGATGTAAGTACCATATATATTCACATACATAATTTCATTTAATTCGGTAACTTGGTTGCGTTTATCGAACTGATGTCTGAAGTATCGGGTGCAAGTCCAATCCTAAAACGCTATAGCGAAGGTGGTTAGTTTGTTAGGAGCCGACGTGTCCTTTCAAAATAATGGCGTTATTTGGTCAGACTTATTCAATAATACGTGCGGAAATGGAAATGTTTCATAACTGGTCAAAGAAACTCAGCGAACTACAGCTGGATAATGTTTATAGCTCAACATCAGAGTAGAGACCTCTGGTTGTACGGTGATCGTTTGTTATGCAATTTTATGCCATTTTATGGAAGGTATTTCCTCGCAAGATGTTTTTGCACTCGAAATCCGCACGATAATTTTTTTGCTGAAATCACCCATACTCCCCCTCAAAAGTCAATTGGTCGGCCCCTAAGTTCGGTTTATTAATTCTTTCTGAAACGGAAAATGAAATTCAGAGCTGAGAGCAGAGAATTCAGAGAAGTGTTGTACATGTGATGTCCCTTTCATAAAAGTTATCGAAATAAGCTTTTCTGTCGAAAAATCAGTCATAATGATAATTAGTGGGCTGACCTGAGGCGGAATTGGGTTCGTAAGTGAAGTAGATTATTTGCTCACTGAAGTACTTGCCATACACTTATAGTTCGGCTACATACAGATACAGTGTTGACATTTTAAGGAAATTCTAAAAGAGCCTCAGACGCAGAAAAAAATCTTTCTCCGAGGCTGATATGGCCTGAGGTTATCTGATTTGAAAATGCTCCTGTTTCTCTCGACACAATGTCGTGCCGTTTTTCATTGGACGAAGACTGTGACTGACATTTGCATAGTTCAACTAGTTTACTGGTGCCACTAAAGATATATCTTATTCTTACTAACTTTGTAGTGCACGATTAATTTCAAGCAAGTCAACTATTTTCTCGCTTTGGGAGAGAAAATATAAAATACAAGAAAATAAAGACTCCTTCATTTCATAATCTGAAAGACCACAGTTTTTCCTATAATTTTGCTCTAGCATCTATCGTTTCAGGAACACGTTTTAGTTAAACTCGTCTAGTACTACAGTGATGGGTTTGGTAAATCGTGATTTTTGATGCGATCTGGTTGCAATTTTATGACGATGTTTTTACGATTTTGTTCAGGGGCACCCAATAATGTTTCTCATCGTTGTACAGCAGTTGCGCGGGTTAAAGGCGCCTGCAAGTTTCTTTAGAGGCACAAAACCTAGAAAAAAAATAGTTAAGAATGATCGTTTAATTAATAACTCCAACATGATCATATAAGACGAAGTCAGCACTAGTTATCTTTCGTTATTCAATACAATCCATGGCTTTCAATTGACTCCCAGAAAACAGAAACTGAAACGGAAACTGAATTGTCTTATCTTGAACTGATATCCCCCAAAAGGTAGATAACATCCATCAATGTTTTGCGTATTCTTGTATTTCATCCAGAAATTCAGCTATTTCGTCTTCGAATAGCCGTGAACGCCATTTTTTAGTTCATTTTTGCCCAAGCAGCCTAGTTTCCAATCAAATGTACCATCGAATCGATGGAAAAACTGTTCGCATCTTCCAAACATGATAGGCCCCGGTTGGTTAAATATGAAGATTTAGAACAGGGATAGGAGCCAATCGAAAACAGCGGAATATTTTGTATATATAATAAGTATTAATATGCGCTATTATTGTTTGCTTCAAACAAAAACTTATACACCATAGCTCTGTTGCTATCTTTGCCCGTACTCTATAAAAAACTTCAAGCCCATAATTAGCATGAAGTTGAGAAGAAGAAGTTGAGTCTGTATTTTTGTCATTGTAGCATCAGTGATAGACTTGTAGGAGCTTCATTGGACAGTATATCCTTATCTGTCAGTATGCTGATAATAAAACATATGTTCTCCTTGCTTCCTTTTGCTGTTTATAGCGGCATAGTCATTTCCTTAACCCGGTAGGGATTTGAAAACTGAAACATTTATTTAAGCAGACTCTCTGTTTTGACAGCTTGCAATCGCCTTTAATGCACCCACACGAAAGAGTTAGAAGACAATTTTTCTACCAAAAAGAAAATCAAAAAGTGCGCAGTAAGATTTAGTCTATCTCTGATCTAATCAATAGTTTACACTCAAAATAATTTGGATATGAGTGCTTTGCTTTTAATTATTTTGTCTTTACTATTTTGCTTTGTTTTGTTTTGTTATTGTAGCGTGTTTTGAATTTATTCGAAACAACCCCTAAAATACGAATTATGCCTTTGTTTCTAATGTTTATTTTCCGAGTGTCTTTGATGACAACTTGACATTAAATATTCAATTAGGCGCTCTTTATGATTGGTTGGAACATGACGTCAGCATCTTTCTTATTGGCTGAAAAGTCCTCCATTGTCTTTTTGCCTATAAATTTGAATGACTAACCGGATGTTTGGGCGGAACTGTAACACCAAAGTACTATACACATCTCTCCTCCACAACCACTTAATATTCACATCACTCTGGATACGTGCACGCCTAAGCCACTCTAAATTCACTGTATTCACTCAGTTTATTCAAATATCATCAAGTTATTATTCAAGTCAAACCATAGTTTCTCATTCCACTTCACTGATTTATTGAAGCAACTCACTGATTCATTCATTTATTTAAGTTATCAACCATTCATTGAAATCAATATAATTCTCTCTTAATTACAAGTGTATTATCCAAGGTTAAGTTCCAAAAACTTGACTGTGTGATTTTTCAATTTGATGGTTCCTTGGAGCATTTGCCAACTACATCAAAAATTTAATGACACTTGGCTTTTAGGTTTTCACATTACTGCTTACGTATTCTCATGTTGAAAAAACAAGTAAACAACAACAAAAAAAAACAGCAACAACAACAACACCCTCCATCACTTCACACATTACTTGTAACACAAACAATGTTGACATGGTTCAATGTAACCGTTGTAATTTACAATATATAGGTGAAACTAATCGACGTCTCAAGGACAGATTTAACGAACACAGACGTACAGTCGACAAAACTAACATTAAATCTAAACCCACTACTGTTTCTGAACACTTTCTCTCTCACTCTAACCATTCTCATACTGACATGCAGTTAATCCCGCTAGAGAAAATTCATTCTTCACGTGACTCAGTTCGTAAGGCCAGGGAGTCGCATTTGATAGATAAGGCCATGACTCTTGAACCTCATGGCCTAAACGGCCGTGACGAATTATTGTAATCCATATCCTTAGTATTTTTTCTTTCCAGTTTTTATGTTGTACGTCATTTCCGCCTCTCCCTTTTATTGCGACATTCTTCATCTATATAATATTGTGATTGCTACATAAGTTCAGTAACATCTGTAAACCTGAAGAAGGCTGGTATGGCCGGCGAAATATTGTTATAAAAAACAATACTCGTTGTTTTAAATCAGCTTTGCTGTAGTCTTCGGACTTCTCCTTCTTGTTCTTTATATTTTGGCTGATTTGATCTCTTTTCTAGAGATCCAACGTTTACAACTAGCAGGATCTTCGTCCACGGTTTTTGCAGTTAATTTAACAACAACAAAACTGACTCAATAATAAGAAAGTTGTCAGTAGTAATGTCACGTGATGCAAGAAACAGTGAACACGAGCTTTTCCAAATAGTTTTAAGCGAAAGTCCTAATTGTCGAAGTTCGCTTCAGTCAAACATCATTTAATCTGTATTTTTTTTGGCTGTACATTTTGCTGTACTGTCTGTTTTACGGTCAAACTAGTGCCGTGTTACTGACTATTCACCACACTGGCCCGCGAATCTCTAGACAGACACTCAGTCTTCTTTCATTTTTATTCATGATTGTTGAATATCCTTCACAATGCGTTCGGACTGCAGTGTGCTCCCTTTGTACCTGTATGATTTAGTCATTATTATTTTCATGGAGCTAATTTTTTTTTAACATTTGAAACGCCATTGGCCGTAATTGGTACTCGTTTCTTTGGAGAGGTGCAACGGGTCTCCGTGCCCAGCGAGGCTTATATTTCCCGAGGAAACATGGACAAATTTCTTTCAAAGCTTGACGAAAATTGGAACTAAATGAAAACAAAATGACTGGGTTCAAGACTGTGCTTAGCAAAGGAAAAACATAATAAGCAAAACCTAAGATTAACTTGCACTTATCTCGTAGAAAAAGTTCAGGAAAAGTAATTTTTAGAATCATGTAGCCACAGAAAAGGAACCAGGAAATAAAAAATGCTACGACGATAGACTTGAAAATCTTCATCACGTTTTGATTGTGCTTGGCTCTGTTCTGCTCGTTCCCAACTATGTCTTCCGTACCGTGTTCTGGTTGAAGTCGTCTCTGTAACACACGCATGATGCGCAGATACAGAATTGTAATTGCGGAATACAAAATGATAATTAGAATAACTGCAAATAAATATAATGGCATGGTCTTGTCTGCAGCTAGAGCTAATCTGCAGAATGATTCGTGTCCAACTTTGTCAATTACTGCATACAGAAACGTCGGGAAACAATAGCCTATGGACATGACCCATGATGAAAGCAACAATGACGCACGAATTTTCTTTGTTAACAAGGTGACTTTTAACGGGTACTTAGTAGCGATGAACCTGTCGACAGCTATCAAAAATAAGCTTAGAATAGACACTGAATGGGAAACATTCCTCATGAACACCCCCACTTTGCAGCTAGCCGTGGCTACAAAGCCTTTGATAAGACTTCCACGGCTTGTTATAATCTCGTCAGACAGGTATAGTGGCCAGGTGATAAGACAGGAGAGAAAATCAGACACCGCCATATTGACGTAATAGTAGTTGGTACTTGTTCTGAGGTATGGAACCTTGTACACGGCGGCGATGACTAGTACATTGCCAATGATCGCAGCCAAACTGATAACGGCCAACAGTGTTGTGAAGGTTGCAGATATGGCGTATGGGCACGGCATGTGATCAACCATATTACGGCTGGAGTTGTTCATTGCGATAACTCGCCTCAAACGGTGAATTTCAAACGTTCGTTTCGCTGACCTGAAAATACAAATTACGATTACCTTTCCTTGTTATAATAAAATGAAAGAGCAGTATGATTAGTTTTTGGTTTTTTACATATATGATTATGCAAACTAATTTTATTGGTGTGGCATGGGTATTGGCTTTGAAAGTCTTAATCCACGAACGGTATCGATCGTGCCCCTTAAGGTTACAATATAAGAACCTACTTATTTTCTGGTGCGTATGTACGTGCGTAGTCCTTTCCGCGAAAGGTCCTCGTGACATTGAGCGATGAGAGTTAAACTGGTTGTATTCACTAGTACAGAAAATATTAAACCCGCTAAAAATAGCGCTGGTATACAAGTGTTAAATGATTTTTAAAAAAATGCCTTTTGCCATCTGATTAGCAAAAGAGTATAGCACTTTAAGATAAAATCCGAGATGAGTAAGGAAGAAGGAAAAGACTGCGTATTAGTAATGGCCGTAATTTATACTAAGAGGACGTCTAAGACGTCTGGTATAAATATGGGAAATAAGGCAGATTCATTAAACGTCAGACGAATAAAACGTCCGAAGTTAAATGCGTCCGATCGACGCACTTAACAGATGAATTAGTCGTCTTAGACGTTTATGACGTCTAGTATAAAAACGGGACGCACTTAACGACGCACTTAACAGTCAGACGTGTAAATCTAATACGTCTGGACGTCTGGGACGTCTTCTAGTATAAATATAGCTATTTTCATCAAAGGCTATCGAAAAACCGCATCAATTTTATAATTGTCAATTTTCTCTCTCACGGGTTGATACCATCTTCAATTCTTTCCATGAATGTGAAATTATACGTAGGACTTGGAACAAAATATATATTATAATAACAGTACTATATATAGTTGCATACATTTGAATAATACCAGGGCTGATGTTGAGTCATGTAAGTCTAAACAGACTACAATTTATCGCTTTCCATAAAACACGTTTTATCGTTGCTATATTAAATCCATTTTGAAATATCATTTCATTTGCCCTTGGCCAAACAATTAGTAAGTCTTCCTCCTTTAACTCTTTAGTGTTTCTAACAATTTAGTACTGCTGCAAAATCCCGTCCTATTCGGAGCAATACTTTATAGATTATTCGACGTTAAAGCTGTGACGTCGACTAAGCAAAACGCTTATACCGTATTTTTTCGGTTATCAGTAAGGCACACTCGGTTATAAGACGCACCCTAAATTTTTGAACTTGATGCTTTGAAATTAACAAACTGAAAATTTCACATAAATACTTGGTTATAAGACGCAACCCCAACTTAAGTTGGCGCTTTTTTCGCCATCTTCACTTGCAAAACAACAGCATTTTCAAAGTTCCTAATTACAGTCATGGAAAAAGGTCACACATTTACAGGAACAAAGCGAAAAACAATCACACCTTTAGAAGAAATATTGATAAATACAGGCTTCCTTCTTAGGAAACAGTGTTACTTCCTAAAGCTATGAATACTACTTGATCCGTTTTAAGCTTTATCAGCGTGTCTCACCTAGTCGAACTCTTAGTTGTAAAACTTCATTCACAGTGTCAGTAAGCTTTCAAGAAAAAATCATGCAGAGTACTCGTCGTCATTCCTACGATCTCAACTTTAAATTGAAAATAGTAGTGGAGGCCGAAGCAGTTAACAACAATCGGGAAATTGCACGCGAGTATGGAATTTCCGTGTCAATGGTACGCAAATGGCGATAGCAACAGCATGTGCTGTTTAACGGGCGAGCCGTGACTGTCAAACGTGCATCCATGGTTCGGTACAGACCAAAAGATCCAAATCTAGATCAACGCTTAGCAGGCTGGTTTAGCGATCAAAGAAGCCACGGTACGATAAAAAATTATTTTGTCTTCAATTTGCGCTAATTGATTAACAGTCTACATAATCACTGTTAATACGCAACACGTGCATGTAAATACCTTGTCCTTTAACTCCGTACTGTTTTACTTTTTGTAGGACTTTCAGTAAATAGTGTGATGCTCCGATTATGCGTTCGTCAGATGCGAATCCAAATACCACCGAGAATGCAGTTCTCAGTACACAAGAAAGGCTGTATGGATGAAGAAGGTATTTTTCTTTTGTTGTTTATTTTCGGTAAGTCTTTCGATAGAACAGTTGTTCAGCGCGGGGATTGTCAGAATTGTGACATCATTTGTACCATTTAACCGACACGGTCATTTTCCGTATTGGCGATTGCCTATACCACGCACCCCGATTTTGGAACAGATCGAGGTTGTTCAAGCAAAATTTCTTTCAAAAATGCTGCAGAAAATGGAATTCGGATTTAGATTGGCTGAAAGGAACTAAGCTATCACGTAAAAGGTTAAAAATACAACCGAACCTATTCTCTGATATTGCAAGTAAATACACTAAAGACAATAATCTTGTTTGTCTTCAGGTGAAGTAGATGAGTGTGAGTGACATTTAGTTGAATAGTTAAACAAGCAAACGTTCCCTCGCTCCAATAATACAGGTGGCAGTCCTTTTTCCTCTTTTTCCTCTTATTTATTATTTTTTTTCTTTTTACCACTAGCGCCAGTCAAGATGTACCCTATTCAAGAACTTATTCCACTGACTAAAATGGCTTAAACCCAGCCTCACTCTTCTCTTAATTACAACCTTAGTTTTGCTTAAAAAAAGCTTAAAGGCATTAAAGGCATTAAAATGTTGCATGTGTTAAATCGTTTTCATTATGATATGCAAACGATGTTTTTTATTCCAGTTTTTGGTTTTAGATTTTTCTCTCTGTATATATATTTTAGATTCTAGATTTTACCCTTTCATCTTTTATTTTGGGAAATCCTTTATATAGGGTTGACCTCAAGATATTCCCTTTCGAGAGATATTTTGTAACTTTAGTTTTTATCTCTTGAATAAAGTTTTGTATTGTATTGTATTAATTGTATTGTATGAAGCCTTGTTTTGTCATTGGGCGATGTAGATAAGTGTGATTGACATTTGAATAGTGAAACAGCAAACTTACCCTCATTCATGATATTTCAGATGGTTGCTTCTTCCTTTCCAGTAGTACAGAATTTCATTTAATTTGGTAACTTGGTTGCGTTTATCGAACTGATGGCTGAAGTATCGGGTGCAACTCTAATCCTAAAACGCTATGGCGAAGGTGGTACCGGTTTGCCGTGAGGAGCAGACGTGTCCTTCAGAAATAATGGTGTTATTTGGTCAGACTTATTCAATAATACGTGCGGCGAAATGTTTTAACCGGGTTTCCACAAAAATATTTCAGAACTGGTCAAAGAAACTCAGCGAACTACAGCTGGATAATGTTTATAGCTGAACATGAGAGTTGCGACCTCTGGATGTACGGTGATGGTTTGTTAAAAAAAATAAGAATTTTTTTCCCGAAAACCAAGAGCCATAACAGTTTTGAATCCGAAAATTTTAGTTTTCCTTTTTTTGTACGAAAATGGCCTAAAATAGCAGAAAAATGTGAAAAATGAAACTTCTATTAGAAAATCGTAGCAACCTCTGGTGATGGAATTTTTTCCCCCGACATACAAAGCCATTTTATGGAAGGTATTTTCTTGCAAGATGTTTTTTCGTTCGAAATCTGCACGATAAATTTTTTTTCGGCTCCTAAGTTCGGTTTATTAATTCTTTCTGAAACAGAAAATGGAATTAAGAGCTTTAGTTAAATGAGACGTGTTGTACATGTGATGTCCTTTTCATAAAAGTTATCGAAATAAACTTGTCCGACTGTCGAAAAATCAATAATAATGATAATAAGTGGGCTGACCGGCTGAGGCGGGATTGCGTTCGTAAGTGAAGTAGAATATTTGCTCACTGAAGTACTTGCGATACACTTATAGTTCGGCTACATACAGATACAGTGTTGACATTTTAAAGCGTTAAAATCTAAAAAGAGCCTCAGATGCAGAACAAATCTTTCTCCGAGGCTGATATGGCCTGAGGTTATTTGATTTGAAAATGCTCCTGTTTCTCTCGACACAATGGCGTGCGGTTTTTCATTGGACGAGGACTGTGACTGACATTTGCATAGTTCTAACTAGTTTACTGGTGCCAATAAAGATATATCTTATTCTTACTAACTTTGTAGCGCACGATTAATTTCAAGCAAGTAAACTATTTTCTCGCTTTGCCGGGAGAGAAAATATATAATATAAGAAAATAAAGCGTCTTTGGTTCGAGACTCCTTCATTTTATAATCTGAAAGACCACGGTTTTCCTTATAATTTAGCTCTAACATATTTTCAGGAACACGTTTTAGTTAGACTCGTCTAGTACTATAGTGATGGGTTTGGTAAATCGTGATTTTCGATGCGATTTGGTTGCAATTTTATGACGATGATTTTACGATTTTGTTCAGGGGCACCCAATAAATGTTTCTTCTCGTTGTGCAGCGGCTGCGGTTAAAGACGCCTCCAAGTTTCTTTAGAGGCACAAAACCAAGAAAAAAAAAAAATAGTTTAGAATGATCGTTTAATTAAAAACTTCAACAGGATCATATAAGACTAAGTCAGCTCTAGTTATCTTTCGTTACTC
Source organism: Porites lobata (assembly GCA_942486035.1). Lineage (NCBI taxonomy): Eukaryota > Metazoa > Cnidaria > Anthozoa > Scleractinia > Poritidae > Porites > Porites lobata. The sequence goes on along the minus strand of CALNXK010000025.1, from coordinate 3,313,286 downwards.
CATGGCTTTCAACTGACTCCCAAAAAAGGACTAGAGACGGAGCTAGCCTGCAATTTTATTAACATTTTTTAATTTATTTGATAGATATTTTTATAAATATTTTAAATTTGTTTTATAAATTTTATTTTTTTTGTAATGTTTTTAATTTATTTATAGCGATTGTGCAAACCATTCGTGACCAAAAAGGTGCTGGTCTTGAAACTCGTCCCAGTCCCTTTGCCTAAGATGATCATTTGAAGCCGAAATTGTCCCTATGTCAATGAAACAAGAACAATGATCTCCCCTTGAATGGTAACTAGGTGTTTTTACTCTTATGACTACAAGAAAAAAGATATTTAAACAGGACCCCTGATTTAAAAGAAAAAAATAATTGGAGAGAAGAAATTGTATTATTTAGGTAATAATCATGACGTGAAACTACGCATTTGGAGAAACAGAGAATGAGAGATGAAGTATGAGATAACGTTAATTAAAGCTGTCCACTTTTCTTACACTTTTTACAAGAGAGGATATTTTGAAGTCAGTATACTCAAAGATTTACAAGCCAGACAAACAAACAGGCTCGAGGTTTTAGTTTTTGCAATATGATAATAATTTTTGATGTTCGTTCAACGCGCAGCTAGGGAAAAAAATACTTAGGAGTAGGGGCACATGCGACGAAAACAAACACGGTGACCCCATCTTTTTATAACAGTTTTTGCAGCGTCCTATTGATGGCTGTCAATTGTGCCAAGTTTGAAAAATATGGAAACTACTGACGTCCTTTTCAAGGTAATGTATAACTTCAAGGGGACATGTCACGCTATTTGCTACCTTTTAGGGCCTGTTTACATGGAGTGGGAGACCCCGGTCTAGCTAGTGGGGTTGGTTTCTTTTGTTTTCACGCTCTGGGGGACACAAAACAAAAGAAACCTACCCCACTAGACCGGGATCCCCCACTGCATATAAACAGGGTCTAAATCTGAAACTTGTCCTCGATCTCATCATGACAATTAAATTCCAAAAATAATGGTCCAGTTTTGATTTTCAAGAGTATTATTTAGCCATTGTAACTGTTTCCAGCTACCTACTAGTTGCAATCGATGGCAAGGATAATCATGGACTGAAAGTTGGGCCAAAGTTTTTTAAGATTTCATGCTTAGCCTGCAAAAATTGTGCCCCCTGATGAAACTTGTTTGATAAAAGTACGTATGTATATTATGTCATTCTTGCGTCATGTTTCTAATCCAAGATCCGATAATAATTATAAGTATTAAACAATTATTGAATGAGGCTGAATAGGATGTAAAGAATTATAAAGATCGAGAAGGATAATTATTATCCACCGACGCTGGACGCCGAGCTGGATACTGAACATCTTTCGAGATCTACATAATTCTTTACATCAAATGAAAGCCAAAACGAATTCAATAATTGTTTTATTATTATTAATTCAAAATATTTCGAAGTTCTTAACGTGTTTACTTCCTCGCGTAGACGTTCTTCAAAACTTTGGCCTTTTTCTCAGCACAGTTCCAGGATATAAACTGAATTGTTTTATCTTGAACTGATACCCCCCAAAAGGTAGATAACATCCATCATTCGAGCAATATGTCTTGCGTATTCTTGTATTTCATCCTGAAATTCAACTATTTCGTCTTCGAATAGCCGTGAACGCCATTTTTTAGTTCACTTTTGCCCGAGCAGCCTCGTTTCCAAATGTACCATCGAATCGATGGAAAAACTTTTCGCATCTTCCAAACATGGTAAGCTCCGTTTGGTTAAATATGAAGATTTAGAACAGGGATTGGAGCCAATTGAAAACAGCGAAATATTTTGAATAAATAATAAGTATTAATATGCGCTATTATTGTTTGCTTCACTGACAAAAACTTATACACCATAGCTCTGTTGCTTTCTTTGCCCGTACTCTATGAAAAACCTCAAGACCATCATTAGCATGAATATACCGACGAAGAAATAGCCCTGTAAGTCTCAGAAGTTGAATGTGTATTCTTGTCATTATAGCATCAGTGATACAGCCTTGTAAAGCTTTATTGGACAGTATTGTCTGTCAGTATGCTGATAATAATACATATGTTCTCCTTGCTAATCCTTTTGCTGTTTATAGCGGCATAGTCATTTCCTTAACCCGGTAGGGATTTGAAAACTGTAACATTTAGTTAAGCAAGCTCTGCTATCGGTTTTAATGCACCTATACGAGAGAGTTAGAAGACAATTTTTCTACCAAAAAGAAAACCAAAAAGTGCGCTGTAAGATTTAGTCTATCTCTGATCTAATCAATAGTTTGCACTCAAAATAATTTTCTGCGTTAGCATTCACGACAATAATTTGGATATAAGTGCTTTGCTTTGCTGTTAATTATTTTGTCTTTACTATTTCGCTTTGTTTTGTTTTGTTATTGTAGCGTGTTTTGAATTTATTCGAAACAACGGAAACAACCCCTAAAATACGAATTATGTCTTTGTTTCTAATGTTTATTTACCGAGTGGCTTTGACAACTTGACATTAAATATTCAATTAGGTTCTCTTTATGATTGGTTAGAACATGACGTCAACATCTTTCTTATTGGCTAAAAAGTCCTCCATTGTCTTTTTGCCTACGTGCACGCCTAACTCACACTTAATTCACTGTATTCACTCAGTTTATTCAAATCTGATCAAGTTATTATTCAAGTCTAACCATAGTTTCTCATTACGCTTCACTCATTTATTGAAGCAACTCACTGATTCATTCATGTATTTAAGTTATCAACCATTCAGTGAAATCAATATAATTCTCTGTTAATTACAAGTGTATTATCCAAGTGTAAGTTCCAAAAACCTGACTGTGTGATTTTTCTATTTAATGGCTCCTTGGAGCATTTACCAATTGCAACTACATAAAAAATTTAATGACACATGGCTTTTAGGTTTTCACAGCACTGCTTAGTACGTGTTCTCACGTTGAAAAGTCAAGGAAAAGAAGTAAACAAACAAAAAAACAGCAACAACAACAAAACGGACTAAATAATAAGAAAGTTGTCAGTAGTAATGTCGCGTGATGCGCGAACAGTGAACACGAGCCTTTCCAAATAGTTTTAGCGAAAGTCCTAATTTTCGAAGGTCGCTTCAGTCAAACATCATTTAATCTGTAATTTTTTTTTTGCGGTACATTTTGCTGTACTGTCCGTTTTACGGTCAAACTAGTGCCGTGTTAGTGACTATTCACCACACTGGCTCGCGAATCTCTAGACAGACACCCAGGGTTCTTTCATTTTTATTGGATGATTGTTTAATATGCTTCACGATGCGCTCGGGCTTTCGTGTGCTCCCTTTGTATGTGTAATTCACTCATACTGAATTTAATGTTGTTATTTTCATGGAGCTAATTTTGTTTGATCATTTGAAACGCCATTGGCCGTATTTGGTACTCGTTTCTTTGGAGGGGTACAACGGGTCTCCGTTCCCAGCGAGGCTTAAATTTCCCGAGGAAAAATGGGCAAATTTCTTTCAAAGCTTGACGAAAATTGGAACTAAATGAAAACAAAATGGCTGGGTTCACGACTGTGCTTATCAAAGGAAAAACATAATAAGCAAAACCTAAGATTAACTTACACTTATCTCGTAGAAAAAGTTCAGGAAAAAAAATTTTAAGAATCATGTAGCCACAGAAAAGGAACCAGCAAATAAAAAATGCTACGACGATAGACTTGAATATCTTCATCACGTTTCGATTGTGCCTGGCTCTCTTCTGTTCATTTCCAACTATGTCCTCCGTACCGTCTTCTGGTTGAAGTCGTCTCTGTAACACGCTCATGATGCGAAGATACAGAATGGTAATTGCGGAATACAAAATGATAATTAGAATAACTGCAAATAAATATAATGGCATGGTCTTGTCTGCAGCTAGAGCTAATCTGCAGAATGATTCGTGTCCAACTTTGTCAATTACTGCATACAGAAACGTCGGGAAACAATAACCTATGGATATGACCCATGATGAAAGCAACAATGACGCACGAATTTTCTTTGTTAACAAGGTGACTTTTAACGGGTACTTAGTGGCGATGAACCTGTCGACAGCTATCAAAAATAAGCTTAGAATAGAGACTGAATGGGAAACATTTCTCATGAACACCCCCACTTTGCAGCCAGCCGTGGCTACAAAGCCTTTGATAAGACTTCCACGGCTTGTTATAATCTCGTCAGTGAGGTATAGTGGCCAGGTGATAAGACAGGAGAGAAAATCAGACACCGCCATATTGACGTAATAGTAATTGGTACTTGTTCTGAGGTATGGAACCTTGTACACGACAGCGATGACTAGTACATTGCCAATAATTGCAGCCAAACTGATAACGGCCAACAGTGTTGTGAAGGTTGCAGATACGGCATAAGGGCACGGCATTTCCATATTAAGGCTGGAGTTGTTCATTGCGATAGCTCGCCCCTAACGGTGAATTTCAAACGTTTCTTAAAACTGCAGCCTTGTTTCGCCGACCTGAAAATATACACATTATGATTACCTTTCCTTGCTAAAGGGCATTATGATTAGTTTTTGGTTGTTTACAGAACTGCTTATGTAAAACTAATTTTATTGCTGCGCAAGGGTAGCTTTAAAAGTTGTAATCCACGAATATTATTGATCGTGACTGTTAAGGTTACAATATAAAAACCTACTTCTTTTATGCGTTCATCCGCGAAAAGCCCTCGCGACACTGAGCGATAAGAGTTAAACTGGCTGCATTCACCAATACAGAAAATAGTAAACGCGCTAAAAATAGTATTGATATATAAGTGCGATTAACGATTTAAAAAAAATGCTTATCGCTGTTTGATTAGCAAAAAAGTACAGCACTATAAGATGAAATCCGAGATGAATACCGTAATTAAGTTCCCAAAGTAACTCCCCGAAAGTAGCGATAAGATTTCACAGGTGTTAGCAAATGCCAAAAGTAGCGACCTTCCGATGAATAAAAGTGATTTCTCTTCTTGCTAGAAATACGGAAATTATAGTTACAACAAGCTTTACCAAACTGATCCGAGGTTTATTTTTAACGGTTATATTGATCTTTGACTTCTTCTAGAAAACCGCCCTGGGCGCTTATACGGAAATTATTCGAGGTGGGCGTTTATTCGTTAAATTTCAATTCAAGTAGTTTTTTACTAAAACTGATCCAAAGAAGGTTTCTTTATTTTTAACGGTTATATTGATCTTTGACATTCCTCAGTAAGTAACTCAAAAGATACATATAACATCTTTTTTTTTCAAAAAGTCTTCCTTTCGTCTGTAAATACCCACGCCGTCATCAAACAATTCTTTTGAATATTGATTTAAAAAGCAAAAAGTAAACCTGAAACATGTTTCTCCAAATAAAAAGTGTGGATGTTTCACAACTGTCGCGAAATTACTTATTATCGCTCGTTCGGCCCATGTACGATATACGTTTTAGCTACCAGAAAGTAGCGACCTCCTAATAGTAGCGACCCTCCGAAAGTAGCGATAGGAAAAGGCTGCTAAATTTGAAAGTTCCGAGGGTCGTTACTTTCGGAACTTTACGGTAAGGAAGAAGGAAAAGATTAGATATTTTAATCAAAGGTTGTTGAAAAACTGCCTCAATTTTATAACCCCGGGTTATAACTGTCAATTTCCTTTCGCAAGAGTTGATGCCATCTTCATTTTGCTCCATGAAAGTGAAATTATAGTGGGTCGGTAGGATTTGGAACAAAATATAATAACAGTATAGTTGCACACTTTTCAATAATCCCAGGGCTGATGTCCAGTTGCAAACCTATAAACAATTTGTCGCTTTCCATCAGGAAAACACTTTTTATCGTTGCTAGAATACCATTTTGAAATATCATTTCATGTGCTTTTGGCCAGAAATTAGCAAGTCTTCCTCCTTTAACTCTTTAGTTTATCTAACAATTTAGTGTTGCTGCAGAATCCCGTCGCATTCGAAACATTTACCTCATAGATTTTTTCGACGTTAAAGCTGTGACGTCCACTAAGCAATTAAACGCTTATTATTCACGAAGACTGCGCAAAACAGGTGCGAAATTTTGCATTGAACGAAAGGCTTACCCGTAACTGAACGCCAAAACAGTTTCTAAATATCGTTATCTTTGTAGCGTTTTCGTCGAGGCTACTTTTGAGCATTGATATATTAGACGCGCACAGAAAAAACTTTTATATTCTAAAGTCAACATAAAAACATTTGAATTTCTTTCAGTTTGGATATCCCTGAACCTTTCCAACATGAAAATAGAAAAGTGCAAATAATTTGATCAAAAAGGAGCACTTCACTTCACTTTACAAAGTTCCCTAATAAACCCTTAAAACAATGAGAATTTTTTTTTCCCCTCATAAGGACTTGCCCGGTATAAGCTTTTAAAAGAAACATAGCAACTAAATTGTGAGAGCTGACGGCCAGTGTCAAATATTGTCTTTAAATGCGCAAATCTGAAAGCAGTGATTAATATTCGACTTACGAAGTCCCAACGGTTTCCGAGTCATCGTGTTAAGGAAACCGGTCAGGTTTTTGGTCGAAAAGCGAAAAACCAGCGAACATGACAAAACTGTTATGTTTGGACGTTGAAGTCATATAGGTAGAAATGCCTTAAGTTTGTTTCGCCTTTATTTATTGCCTTCCTCAATTATTCCGATCCGATCCCTCGGATATTATTGTCAGTAGGGTTCTTGTTTGTAATTTACACTGTCGTCGTTAGATATCAGTCACTTTTGTAAGTTAATGCAGGGGCACCCAGCGACTGTAAAATAACTGTTCGGAGAAGCAAATATTGCCTAAATAGAAATTTCTAAAACTTGCGAGCAGCTAAAAATTTCTGGATAACCGTTTCATTCGTCTTAAATATTCGGACGTTTCTAATACCTTATTTAAGTACGATTTTCGGAGGTTGTGTTATTCTCATTTTGATACGAAGATATTGCGATTTTTGTTTAAAAAGGGCTCCTAAAACTTTCGGTATAAAGACAAAACGTCTCCTATAATTTTCGAATGAAAGCAAGGCTTAGAACTTCATGTCAACATTCGGTCGTTGGGTGCCCGTTTCATATTGTAGTACTGAACATATTTTAGTCGGAGGTATTAAACGGATTATCTTAAAATATTACCTGACAAAAATCGCATTAATAAAACTCTCTTCGTTTAGGCAGATATATAAGATTACGGTAGTTTCGTGTAATAAATTTAATATAGTGGTTCCTGAACAAGATTTTATGCATGTAAATAATACCAGTTGAGAATTTCCTTTTTACAGAACTAGAAATAAACTTCTTCTTTCATGCTTCATTTGGTGGGATGGTGTAAGGCATCCCGATGAGAAAACAGATCTATTGGGAGGTTTGATTAAATAATTGAATTTTCTGAAGCCAGCGATCTCTTAAACCTTATAATTATTTCCTACTCATGGTATAGTACAAGGGCTGGTGAATCGTTAGTACACTGACATCGGTCGATATAGGTGACACTGAGGCGATAGCATTTTATTGCCTGCGCTGGTGAATCGCATCGACCTTTCCTTCACACTGAAGGGAGGTCTCTAGTAGAGATGCACTTACCTTTAACAGAGAAGTTCGAACATATAATGGCCGCTGTTCTTTTCTTGGCATAATATCGGGTTTCGATGATTTCGTACTAACTTCACTTTTTTAAGGAGATGCCTACAATAATGAGGTATATTTTTCCACTATAAGTAAGCAGAAGTCAGCATTTGAGACAGATAAGTTTGTTTCTGTGAAGATTTGTTATTTTCAGTTTTGACGTTTTAGTCACCTTTTTTTCATCATATCAACTCATAATCAATCAACGCTGTAATAAGGTTTGAGTGTAAATAATATAATAGCGCTTCATGTATTTTATGGTCTCTATTGCAAAGTGATTAGTCATTGAATAGAAATAAGTTTCATTGATGTTTGCATTCACCTGCTTTCATGACGTTTGCAAAGTTTAAACATCTGCTAAACCGTTTTTATCCCGAAAAGTGCGAGACATCCAAGTCAACATCCAAGTTGTTGTACTGACATTGTTAGCTTCATGACAGATACATCCTACGGTTTCTTCAAATTGTACGTGAACCGGCGACAGCTCGTGGGAAAAACTCTTACCAAAACAAGCGTTGCTCAAGTAACCTCACAGCAATTTCAAGTCCAAAGAATACAGGTCCAATCCTTATTTTAATGTCGGCTTTGACTGCCGAAAACGTTTTCCGTGACAGTTTAATAGCGTTTTATTGTCAGTCACTTATTCTATAAGTGATGGGAAAAATCATTTTAGCATATTCATTCTAGCTCTTCTCTAATCTTGTTTTAAGCAAACATTTTAAATTTCCGTTAAAAAACTAGACTGCGAGCATCCTCTCTTTTTCTTCAGATTTAGTTAGGGGAGTGCACGCGCGCGCGAGCGTGGAGCGGTGAAGCCGCGAGACGCGAGAAACAAGGGAGGCAGCTCCAGAAGACCTCTCTCGTCTCACCCCTTCCGTCGCGTGCGTGGTCATTTTCTATTACAAAACAAATGGTATTACGCAGGAGCCCATCTCCTGTATTACGTGATTAAGGTTACATGGAATAAGGCACGAAATTCGTAGTTTCGTCCTTAGAGCAGCGCATAGCATGCCGCATGCTAAAACTTGCGCATTAAATAAAGGTTGCCCGTCTAAATGGTAGAGGCTTCGCCGTTTACCTGTGACCAGTTCCTCAGATCATTAGGCTTAAACCATATGCTTGTGTACCGTATAGGCCGTAGCTTACAGAAAACACTAGAAATATAGGTAAATTAGCCTGGGAAAAACCTTGTTCGGCGGCTAGAACTACACTCACCCGGACTCTTGGCTCACATAGGACTCTTCAATATTTTGTAGATTTTTTGGTCCTGTTTACACGGAATTTTAAACGGCGGTGGGTCTATATTTTTGTACGGCTAAGGTAGTTTAGTGTAAACGGAACAACTAAACGCACGAATTTTCAACCGGTGCCGTCTGAACGTAGCCGAAGGTAACTTAAATAGCTAACTAATGCATTTTACTTTGCATCTTTTTATTGAAAATTTCTGCAGAGAAAGCAAGAATTGGCATTCAATTTCAAGGCCTGAGTATCAAAAATTCCCAGGAAAATTCTTGTGAGTAATCCTTCACTGCACGCCCTCAGCCTTTCCCCCACTAACCTCTTCAACTCTTCTGATCACTGAACGGATGGCCACACAGATCAAATAGGCGCCGACCTTACTATGAATGCATTTCAAAATGATCCGTTTACCTCTTAGAAAAAACGAAGCAAAGACATGATTTCTGAACACACCAGGCACCAGCTTTTTTTGCCATGGTTTTCACCCAACGTTGTAAACAACAGGTTTCAAAATTCTCCCATGCAGGCTTTTGACGTCATCGCTTTCGAAAGTCTCCTTTTACATCTATCCTCCTTGCAACTGGAGCGTTTTTTAAACAATTCGTTTTTCTAAGACTCCAGTTTTTAATTAAAACCATTTTCTTAAGCCGGTTTCGTTTTCATCAGCGTTTTACTACCGAAGGTTTTAGTATAAACTCGATAAGCGAAAACAGAGCAAAACATAAGCGTTTTCATTTGAAAACGCATTACTGTGGTAGATCATTTACCCTTTTACTAAAAATAGCCTCGATTTCTTTTAGGGTTTTTCCTTTAGTTTCCGGCATAGCCATATAAACAAAGACAAAACCAAGAATGGAACATCCTCCAAAGAACCAATACGTTCCCTGAATGGTCATTGACGTCTGCATGATGTTATACGTCTTGGTAACAATAAATAGTGCCAGCCAGTTCGCAATGGTTGCCAGACTAGTGCACAGTCCTCGAGCTTGTGTGGGAAATATCTCTGACATGATAAGCCAAGGTACTGGAGCCCAAGCCAAAGCAAAAAACAAGTTGAACAAAACTATACAGACGACAGAAAGCCAGTTTATCTTTGAAGCGGGAACTGAATGGCTGATGGGACCCAAGAGGGAGGTTACGTCAAGAGAAGAGTTTGCACCGGTTGGTGGTATGTAGATTTCAAAATATGTACCAAGGCCAAAAAGAGTACAGGACATAGCAATTGACATTGTTAACAGAAGGATCCGTCGTCCCGTTTTGTCAATCGCTAAACATGCCAAAGTGCAACCTAAAAGCTGGACCAATGCAACTGAAATGCTAACAAGTTTGCCGTCTGAAAAGCCTGCAACTGTAAAGATACTTGCAGTATTAAATACCACAGCAGCGACCCCAGATAGCTGTTGGAAAATCATTAGTCCAATGCTAATTATTAAAGGCTTTGCTATCACAGGTGATAACCAATCTTGCAGCGAAAGCTTTTTTTCATGATCTGCAAATAGAAAATACATGTATATAAAATCAGAAAACATGAGTTCAAGCCATGCATTTTACTTCATTTAGTGACCTCTTTAGTGCGTGCATGCATTTTACTCTTGATTTTAAAAAGGGATATTTTTTGTGTGGTCTTAATTTTCCGGCGTATCGTTATATCGTTTGATCATCCTTTCAATTAATGCAGCGCCGAAAAGAAAAGAAAGAGGAAAAAGGAATGCTGAAAAAAGCGATGAACAAAATGCGAAGATTTTCTACCACTCCCTCTCCCAAAAAGATACTTTGATTTAAAGTCAGTGCTTTATAAATAATCTCTAATATGATTTCTATCCCTTTGCTGTTCGTGATAAATTTTGCTGTGATTTATTACATTCAAGCCAGGTCACCCGTATCGCCAGATATTCTATTAATATACTCAATATTTGAAATTAAATCTGTTAGTCTCTGCCAAAATCAGATGATCGGTGAAGGTAAAAAGAGAGAATGATTTTGCGTAGACTTGAGGAATTGCATAATTGCGCGTTAAGTAACATATTCAACTTAAGGGTGGATTTCCCCTGTCGCGTAATTTTTCCGTGCGTACGCAGCCACGTAAATCGGTAGGTCGCGCGTACACGTAAAAGTTGAACCTCGCTCAACTCTTGCGCATGCGTTTACGAGCGACCTTCTATTATATTTACGCGCATAAAATTTGTATCGGTAATAGCATGATTTGCAGTGATATTTGGCATAAATACAACGAGTGATATTTCTTAATTGTTATACGTAATTTTGAGACAATTTCGAAATATCACTGGTGGTATTTATGCCAAATATCACGTACAGATCATGCTATTAGTTGTTTATACTACTCCCCACAAAAGGTTTGTAATTTTCACATGTAGGTATTTCAAATTAAGCTAAAATACCACTGCTCTAAGCCAATCAAATAGCACAAATTTCTCAAGTAGTAGTATAAACGTGTGTACAAACGGACTGAAATAACGCGACAGTGGAAATCCATCACCTAAAAAGCACGCGCGGCCTCTTTTGGCGCCAATCTGAAGGAGACAGACACGGTTTTTATGGAAATTGATGCATCTATGAGCTAGGCTTCCACCAAGAAAATAAAACTGAAGGAATTATTTGATTAAAAGTGTGGACGACGCGATCGCTATAAAATTCTGGCAACCATATCCCTTATTAAATGCACCCTACCGGAACGATGGTAAATGGATGCAAATACGCAGAATACGTTTAACGCTAAAAAGAGAAGTAAAAAAATGCTGGATTGAACCTTCTGGAAGGAGCATCTTAAAATTAAATTAAATTGGACTGATTCTCTCTAATCTAATCTTAGGTATTGGGAGCATGAAATCGCTTGTGCGTCGGTACTCATACTTGTAAAAAAAGGACCCTCGTACCAATAGTTGACTCAACGTTGAAGCATTCCTCTTCAGTATCGCCGTCAGTGCCCCGTAACCAAACGAGAGACTCTAATGCTTCTGTTCGTTTTTTCTTCCTTAGTAACCATAACGGGGTCTCTGGCATAAAGTACAAAAATGTAACGAGGAGGGCCGGGAAAACTCCGCCGATAAAGGCCAGTAAGTTCCATTGGCAGAGGACACCTGCCAGATAGGATATTACAAAGCCGATAACGATCGCCAGTGTGCCAATAGAACCCAGCATGCCACGTTTTCTTGGGTGTGCAATCTCGGCGATGTATACCTTTACAGAAACAGAATTTCACAGTTAAGAGCCCCTGGGAGGAGGGCTGGTCCCAGTGGCCTGAACGGGCATGGAATTCCTTTTTTTCCTTAAGAAAGTGGGATATCACGCTTAACAAGTGAGCGACCATATTTCGAAGTCTGCCTAAAAGGCTACGTTTTTTGTGCGTGTTTAAAAATAAAACGATACATTCAATTGAAAGAGGGAAATGCTGTCCTCTTGAACGGGATAGCAAAATGAGAAGAATGATATAATCTCAAACCCACTGGTCAGGGTTGGTAATTAAGGCCACAGAGGCACTATGCTAGGCTGCAAGCTTTATATAAGCAATGCTTTCCTTTTCACTCAGAATAGCAATCCGGTCGTAATGTGTCTTAAACTCATTTTAGCAGGCGAGGTACAAGGGGGGTGGGTGGGGGGGCGTCCCAGGGTTAGGATCAGGAGTCAAGGAACAGTGAAGAGGGATTCTTTAATAAAAAAATTTCTTGAGAAAAATATGAAAAGCAACGTGAATATATTGGTATTTTGGGCAAATATTGAGCAACTTTTTAGACATTTTCAGCATTTTTTTTAAAATTAGAACCCCGGGTTATGATTCTAGGGGGTTAAAAAAATTAAGTCTCCCACTTTTCCCACCCACTCTGGAATCCCCTATTTTCCACTTTCAGTCACTTACCGTAAAATTCCGAAAATGAGCCCCTGGGCTTATATTTTTCAAAGGCCCTTTTTGAGGGGCTTATTTTTGGAGGGGCCTATATATATTCGGAGGGGCTTATCTACGGAAGGAAATTTGCGTTTCGAAATGGATTGGGCTAGCCTCATAGTTGGAAGTAAATTTAACGTTTTTGCTTTGTTTTACTTTGTATTTGAGGGCAATTTTCCGAAGCCCCCAGGGGGCTTATATTTGGAGGGGCGATTTAACCGAGGGTTTTTTGCGTTACCGGTTTGAAGGGCTTATATTTGGAGGGGCTTATTTTCGGAATTTTACGGTATTTAAAAAAAAGAAAAAAAAAAGCTTACCGGAGTAGCAAGTGAAACAATGCCACAAGCTAAGCCCGTACTGATGCGACCAGAGTACAACATAGCCCGATTCTGCGCAAAGCTAATCAGAAGCCATCCAAGTTCAAAGGGAACAGAACAGAGGAGTAAGGTCCTCTTGCGACCAAACTTATCAATCGCCCATCCACCTATGGGACATCCAAAAATGGCACCGACTGCTACCAAAGACTGCAAAAATGGAAAGAAAAAGGGGTTTGTTTGGGTTTTTTTTTTTTTTTTTTACAGAAACAGCCGTTGGGTGCCCTTAAACGGTGCGTGTAATCATCTTTATAACACTTCCGTGGATGAGCCGTGGAACGATGAAGAAAAAATCCATATTTATACCATGCACACGTCCTACAAACTTGTGTTGTGTTCAGTTAGGTTCAGTTCGTTATGGAAAAAAAAAACCTTTTTCCTCATTTTTTAATTCTATGAAAGTTTTAATATTTCACCCCGGTTATATTTATTCATATTATTCAAGCATTGAACATGCAAAAGATTCGGCATTAGAGATGCTGCGCTGAATGCGCTCGATACTTAATTCGCTTTTGATCAGTAAAGAAAGAACGCGGCTCTGTCAGATTAAACTTGTCCCCATGGTCCCCATGGAGCATTGATTCCAACAAAATTCTCTACTTCGGTGACAATTAGGCCCGGTTCAAACGTCCAATTTTATATGTGCCGAATCTAATAATGGATCCTAATACCTATTCAGGTCGACCCAAACTATAAAAGCTCGACTGTTGGTTTAAACGGTGGAAATTTACCTGTGCCAAACCTAATTCGTGGCCAAAACAAATATCATCCTTACTGCCAAAATAGGGAAATAGACTGAAAAAAGTAAAATTCACAAAACCTGAAAATTCTTGTTTTGATTTTAGTGCGATTTGTGTTCTGTTGTGGCAAGGAGATCGTGATCATAGTGACAATTGGACAAAATAAAGTAACGCCATAAATTTCAAAATACAATACGCTGTGAGTTATGTCCGCACAGGAGCGAAAACCCACTATATAGCCAATCAGAGGCGCTGTTATTTTTTAAAAATTCGTTAACATAATTTATGAATTACATGCGTCGTGAGAGTCAGACCCCTGCTAGCAGGGAATCGGCACATGCAAAGTGCGACGTATGAGTCGAAGTCGATCTTTTGCCGTTCTATTCGACAAGAGTCTACGTATACCCAAATACAAAAGTGTCTAATAATTAGGTTCGGCACATGTAAATTTCGAGGTTTGAACCCGGCTTAAGTCGGCAACCGGAATTCCAAAGGTAATGAAAGGGAAACAGTTGAAAACGCTATCCCAGATCATGCAACGCAAAGAACTAAAAGGAACAGCAAATCACGTGACAGCTTGTAGATCCAAAGTCTTATTGTCCCCGCAGGGATTTCGCCCAGAGGCGAAATCCCGAGGAGGCACCCTAGTAACTCGCGCGTATATTAAAGACAGTACTTACAGTTCAAATATACAGTCAGTATACTAGAAAAAATCTCGATTTGCTCGAGCTGGGGCCGCGAGGAATCGGTAGGTAATGATGACGTTTCTATTGTTTGCGCCCGCAAGTACGAAATGGTTAGGATGACGTAAAGACAGAAAATCCCGAAGGGACCGCTCAGGTAGATTTTGTGACATTTATTGTGCAGTCATACTTCGATACTCTTTTGCGTTACGCAGTGACATTCTGTGGAGCAGTTGTTTTGAAAGTTATGGACCAAAAGACACTCGTTAAGCGCAGGGGAGGTTATAAGGTGCGTTTAACTCTGTAGATATATAAACACTTGGAGAGTTTGCCAGACACGAGTTCACAAATCTTTGATTTATATTGGAAACCTTGCCAGACACTCTTTCTCTCTCTTTGACCGGCTCACGGCTAGCTTATCACTAGCAGGTTGATGGACATTTACAGAAATTTGCCGACAATCAAATTCTGTGCTGACTTATTCCCTGCTCACAGATGTCTTTCCGTTATGAAGTTTCAAATAAGACTAGAATGCGCTACCGTGAATCGATCAAACGTCCTTTTAATTTGTAAGGCTCACTTTCCGTGAACTGAATGTAAAAAGGGGAAGAGAAATAGCAAAAAATTCAACTTCTAATTAAATCTTTTCTTATGGTGTAGAATAAACTATTCTCGAAACTGAGAATGTTTTGATCAAAGCATTAAAGCTGTGTAAATCGAGCTGAAACTGTGCATGGAACCTTGCGTTTCCTGTATTTATCTCACCTATTGTATGGAATATGTGTGAAAATCTTCATTATGAATCGGTATATTTCAAAGAGCTACACAACTAGCAAAAATACTATTGACCGAAAATATACAGAACGGGGGCAGCTTTAGTGTGAACTATTTCTAGTTCTATGTCTTACTTAGGTTTTTTTTTTTCAGATGAACAACTTTTCGTATTACTCATTTGCACACTGAAAACAATTAAACTACAATTTACTCACGGAAAACCAGGATCCCTGTGCACTGGTCAAACGAATGGCAGAATTTGTGTCGGGACTTGTCAAATCCACCAACGCAGATGAGGAATATCCCATACAATAACCAAAGCTTATCGATCCAAAGGAAGCTATAAAAGAAGCAAGAATGGATCTTCCAATTTTGTCCTTTTTAGCCATTCTTCTGAGATGTAAAATTGCGTTTAACCGTCGACAAGGACGCTGGAGACAAAATAACCTTCCATCCAGGCAGAAAAGTCTTTTAATTACTTATTTCACAATACCGATTTGTCATCACAGATAAATCCTGTGACTCGACTGAACAATAAAAATCACATGGGCCCATGCAGGAGGGGGTACTCAGGGTATGATTTAACTTTTGAGGCAAAAATCAAAATTTTAAAATTTAAAAAACCACCAATAATGCTGAAATTCTGAGCAAAAATTGGCATGAAATTAAATGTTTGTGTTCGTTTAGTCACTGCATCAGACCAGCCATAAAAGAATTTATCATTTCCAGACGTTATAGTCGTGTTACAACCGAGAGACATCCGAGAACATCTTCAACAATAAAATGTGACCCTCCACAGGACTTTAATGCTAAAGGTGAAAGCACGCGCACGACACGCTTTCACTTTAAAACAAAAGAATTTATTTTAACACGCTTTAGCACGCTTGCAATCTTGCCTCATTAGCAATTTCTTTTGTTTCAGAGGGCACGCTTGAGACAATTAAGCGTGAGCAAGTCGAACAAAAGAGCGTGTTAAAGTTTTCAAACAAAAGCTCCATGCGAAAAAGCACAACACGCTTCAGTGTGCGCAAAAGCACGCAAGGCGTGTTATATATAAGCTAAATAAATTTCCTCTACAAAAACGAACCGTAAATGATTATGAACGGCACCCTTTTTTGGTAACTATCGAGAAAGAAAAAGTTATACCTCAGTGATCGCAGCGATAGTATCTGATTGAAAAAACGTTGTCGCTTGAAAAGTATAAACAGTGAACGGTGTGACCTACTGGATTTATGGGTAGAACTATATTAGCATTGCAAAATCAAAGTTCTTTCCAGAAATGTTTACTGACGAAGCTGTGCAAAGGTTATCTTAACTTACCTTAATTTAAAACACATTTGCAATTTTCTCAGAAACAGTGATCTTTCGGACTTAAGACACTTTCTTGCCGATCGCAGCAATCGCGATCAAATATAATAGAAATCATCAAGTGCCAGGATCACTAAATTCTATTTATTTTTTAGCGATTGCACGGATCGTAGTGATCAAATAAAAACTAGCCTGCTTTTCTAGATGTACCAAAATTCCAAAACGTTTCCAACGTTGCTTAAAGGGGCTATGTCACCCAACACGCATGCGCGAGCCAATGAAAACAAACTTGAAAAAGACAGCCCAACTTTTTCAAGTTGTGTCGGAGATTTTGGAAGGCTGTTTTTATCTGTCTAAATCTCAGCCATCGTTCGATAGTTAGCGAAGTTTTGTATTAAGAATCATTCTATGGTGATTACAGAACAATTTTTTGGCGTTATTTTAAAATTGTTTGCCTGTGGAATGTTTTTACGTGGATTTACTGTGTCCTCTTATCAGCGGCCGTTGTAATGGCAGAGTTAATGACGGCTACTCCACAATGAGTGATGGAATCTTTGATGGAATCTTCCCTATAGTTCACAGGACTTTTCTACTGAGTTATTTTAGAGGCTGCTGGCTCTTGGATTTTTCTTGTGCTCAAAGTATGTGGACATATAATGAAGCGGCTATCGAGTTGGCGGCGGCCGTTTTTTGTAAACGATTACAAGAGCATCAGGCCATGAGTTTCGTGACGAAACTAAACTCCTAGCGAAGGAAACATTCTAAAATTCGGCTAGATTCCCTCTTGTATTTATCTCGATTCACGGCAAAGATAAACACGACCGTTTGCTCGTCCAGATTGCTCTCAACGGACTTAGAGAGGCACCTTAGTACGAGTTAGATCCTGTAAATGCCATGTTTTTGAACTGTTTGTGTTGGAGCATAATTTTGGAAAATAGCAGAGTTTACTTTCCCTTTTTATCAACGGACTGCTTATAGTGGAGTAGTATACCAATGATGCTGGGTTCTGTTTTTCTCGACGTCGCAGTGATTCGGCACGATCGAACAATTTTGCGCGATAATGTATGTTTCCCTAAGATCAAAACAAAGACTTGGTCTCTTGTTCTATCAGCATCTAAATTATAAAATCAATAGCGACAGACAAGTCTAATTGTTAATGATTTGAAACAGTCTTGGTCTTTATCTTCGGTCTAGCGTCTTTTGTAGCTCATTTGTAAAATACAACTTCCATTTATTTTGTTGAATAAGACAATATGTTGTTGTTGAATTTTTGTTTGCGCTCTATTTTATGAATGGCATGCGTTTTTACTTCAAAACTACAAGTAAAATTGTCGTCGCAATTTTATTCTTGATCTAGCATAACCAGAGAAGAAACGTTCCATAAATTCTATCGAAATATCCCTTATCTAAACCCATTTCGCTAAACCTCTCTAAATTCGGAACCTTGGACGTGACAGAGAACATGAAGAAAGTCACGCGTTAAAAACAACAGAATTTTGACAGTTGAAAGTAATTTGCATAACCTCACAGCGCACATGGAGAAAGTCACGCGTTAAAAACAATAGAATTTTGACAGTTGAAAGTAATTTGCATAACCTCAGAGCGCATGCTCTCCAGCTGACATAGCCCCTTTAATTGATCCGGCCGACAATAACACAAAAAGCGAAACATCAGTTAATTAATGACTGTTTCACCGCTTTTTGAATAGTAAGCAAAAAATGTATTTTTTAACAGAATTCCGAAATTGTATGGTGCTTTTTTGTTTGATTCTTTGTTTTTGTCACGATAATACGGCGTGTTTAGAGTACTAAAGTTCGTTCCGAGAATTAAATCTCTGTCAGTCACACACTGAGAAAAGAGAAAAAGGACTAAATTAAAAGTAGTCCGCGTGAAATTCTTGAAGGCAATCATTTGTTCCATAAAGTTCGGTCATTGAATTAATTCATCGAGCTCGATCTAAAGGGGTGACGGTCAAGCTACTCGAAAGTGATGTCGTTTGAGGTTATGTCGTCCAAAACCTGATAATATGAGTTTTGTCGCCCAAAATTCAAAGAAAAGTCGCCCGCAATCCTCCCTCATTCTACAGTGTTTTAGTTTACAGATTCTTGTTTTTTTCGTCCTGTGAAGAACGAGATATAGTACACGTTTACAGCGCTTGATTCGTCTTAGCATAGCGTAACGAGATATCTTTACATAAATTATGATTGATAGCGCTTCGTTCCTCAGGGGCACCTGACGGCGATTTCCTCCTAAATGCATCCTAGCATCCTAGGACAACTTCAGTCTTTTCGAAATTACAATGGCTTCAGCATTATTTTCCCGAAAAATTTAGCTTCCAATTGAAAGTTTTAGGAAAGTGAGAATTTTATCGTATTTTCGGTTCCGAAAATTTTAGGATTCCTTAATTCTCTACGAAAAATAGCTTAACTGGGGGATGAAATGGAAAAAATTAAACTTCAGAAAATCGTAAGGAATTTATTAGATAACCTTCGAAAATTGTACATGCATGGAACGGTCATCTAGAAATGTTTAGCCTTCCTCAACCTATAGAAAATTCTAGGCAGTTTTTGTTTCTCCGATTTAATTACCTTCGTTCGTCTCAGCATGGCTTAAAGAAATATATTAAACTAATTTATTCAACTTCATTTCTCTGTGCATTACTGCTAATAAATATTCCGGTGGCATAACTATAATTTTCAGGCGACATAACTTCAGTGCCTCGCATGCGATAGCAGGCCTCTTTGCGATTCTGGTCAACAGCCGACAGCCGGAGGAATTGGTCTACACTGATCTCGCGTTAATTCCAGGCTAGACCACCATTAAGTCGTGATTTTCAAATGGCCACGGTTACTATCAAATTCCAAAACAGTCTCAGTTGGTATATTTGATTCACTTCGACCAGTTATCAATGCTGATTAAATCCGCTGAAAACCCAAGCCATTTTTATCATCTTAGCGGTTTTAGTAATCAAGCGAGTTCAGCGTGTCTTACCCAAATTGCACTCTAACCGTGCTATAATTCGCACACTTACCGTGACATATGGCACGCTACAAAAAAACAAAAGGTCTAGCGTGTTAAATTTGCCAAAACAAAGGCAAGTGTGTCCGTCTTTGTTTTTTCAATTTAATATGCGCATATCCGTGATCTACGGCACGCTAAGCGTGTCGTGCAAGCGTGTCGTGTGCGTGCTTTCACCTTTAGCATCAAATTCCTGTGGAGGGTCACAAATTATGAATGTCAACTATAACCAGTAAGACCATTATCCCGGGAAAGGAAATGAAATTTTCGCGACACGTTAGTTTCGCGAATTTCTCGATACAAAAAAAATCGCGAAATTAAAGTGCCGCGAATATAACATGACGTTATTGTTCCTTCGATAAAGTCGTGTTTATAAATAACATTGCCTATGAAATGTTAATTGTTGTACTCAAAAACGCGAAATTAAAGTGATTCAAAATATAAAATTTTCTCGAAATCGCTAAATTTAAGGGTCGCGAAAACGGCGCACATCAAAATCGCGAATTAAACATGTCGAGAAAACTGATTTCATGACGAAGCGAGCCGACGGCCGTTTTTTGCCTTTTGTCACTGTGGAGCCTGATCACAGGCTACCTTTATTATGGTCATAATCAATTTATACAAAGTTTCGGTTCGAAAGGTTTCTTCGTTTTGTGATAGAGGACGCTTGAATATTTCCTGGCATTTGCGTGACGCGGTATTTAGCTGGAGGCCGGTAAAGCTTTTAATATGGAGCGCTTATTGAAAATTAACAATATTCCTTAACAAAACAATTTTTAGCAGCAGGATTTAAGGTCGGTACACACTAGGCGACAAGTTGCTGCAACACGTCGCGGCGACAGATCACTCCATATGTACAGGTCGGGCGACTAGTTGCAGCAACAAGGTGAGGCGACACGTCGCAGCGACAAATCGCTTCGTGTGTACTGGAGAATTTTTGTGAAAATCTTTGTCTCCGCAACAGAATTTTGTCGCTGCAACAAGTCGCAAAAAATCAAATCAGACTGAATCTGTGCGACTTGTTGCGGCGACAAATTCTGTTGCAGCGACAAAGATTTTCACAAAAATTCTCCAGTACACACGAAGCGATTTGTCGCTGCAACGTGTCGCCGCGACATGTTGCTGCAACTTGTCGCCTAGTGTGTACCGACCTTTACGGTTGATATGGAAACAGTTTTAGTATTTCGATAAAACAATTCGCCGTATCCCAGCTTACTGAGAAGAAATGAATTGAAATACACTTGTTCTGGTGTCGACGGATTTGAAAAGGTTTGGCTGGTTTTGCTATCATTTCTTGCCTTTCAATTCATTAAAATGAAATCAGCATTAATCTAATAAGGTCAACACATGATCGCAAAACCATCTTAAACCGTTCCAAAACGACACTGGCGGGAAGACACAATCAGCGCTGATTGGTAAGTGCAGTTCATTTCTTTTCTTCGCAGTATAAGCTCCGATAAGGCGATTTTTCCCACGAGTTCCCATATGAATTCCGTAAATTGTTATGTTGACTGCAGTGTTGCCAATTTTGATGATTGTTGTTTTCACATATCAGAGTTTGGAACACGTGAGATTTAACCCATGTATTCAGCTGATTTATCAAATGTAATGTATTTATTATCCAGCTGTGAGCTGCAATGGGAAGCTACTAGAACGTGTCACCACAGCTAACATGGGCTGACCACGTGACTACATTTCTTTTATCCTGTTATGCAGCATTGGCGGTTCTCAGGAAACTGCGCAACCTCGCAAGCGGTTATTGATGTCAAAACTTGGCTACGGCTGCGTCGCCGGTTCTCAGTATCCAAAATGCAAAACGGCTACTCTCAGACAACTTGCACCCTGTTTAGAGTGAGAAGCGTGCAAATTTAAAATGGATCAGGGGCATAGCCAGGAGTTTTCCAGGCCGGGTACGTACAAATTTCAAAAGCCCTTTCCTCCTAACCCTTTTAAGGCCCAATTTTTTTCTGCTTCTTTCATTAAAGGCGACGCTAGGTTGTAGGCCAAAGCGTTTTTTGCTGTATATGAATTGCAGTAAGTTGTAAAATTCTTGCGCCTTTTTTGGTTCATCAACTGAAGAACCTCAATCGCTCATTATTAACTTTTGTTTACCATGTTCTATTTGACGTTTGCCTAAGGCCGAAATGAAAACAACGATTTCTCCATTTATACCATCCCAGTTTGTTTTCTGCGCGTTATTATTTCAACGTTTGGGGTTGAAATAAGCAGAGTTAAGTAAATTATCTTTTATATATTTGCTTTTCTTTATTATTATGATTTTTATTTTTTATTGTACTGTATTTTATGTTTTTACCCTCGACTTTTTCAGGTACGCACGTACGTACC
Source organism: Porites lobata (assembly GCA_942486035.1). Taxonomy (NCBI): domain Eukaryota; kingdom Metazoa; phylum Cnidaria; class Anthozoa; order Scleractinia; family Poritidae; genus Porites; species Porites lobata. The sequence goes on along the minus strand of CALNXK010000025.1, from coordinate 3,291,297 downwards.
GTGCGTACAAGTAGCTACGCCATTGTGGATGAGTTTAATTCGCTTACAAGTGACACGTTCATAAGCCAACAACCGAGGTTAGAGACATAATTATGGTATTTTCAATGCCTTTTATTTCTATTCTGTTTACTACATGCTACAATTTATCTTAAGTTCTTTAAGTTGCTCATCATATGTCTTGAAGATCCAGGCTTTCCTTTTCTCTAATGGGACTTTCTCTAGACCCTGGGTTTCTAAGAATAAATAATTAGAAACATTACTTTATCTAAACTCTCTTTGATGCAAGTAAAGATGGTCAATTCGGTAAAATTCAAAGTCAGATAATTTTTTAAAATCTACGATTACTCGCTCAGGGTCAATAATTACCTCTGCGTTAATAATACATACAAAGTGGGATTTAATCGGCCAGATGAGTGTAACCACTGACCGACGTGTGACTTACCTAGTCCGGGGAAGGGTGGGGGGGGGGGGGGTTTAAGGGGAAACTGCCATATACGGCCTTCATATATATCCATGGCTGTCAAGGGTATGGTTTTCAGAAAGTTTAATTCGGATCAAGGGGCATAGAAATGACAGAATTTGGTTGACTATAACTGAAAAATTTGAATCTACTCTCAACTCAGCGTATCAGAGCAACAAAAATAGTCACCCTCGTATTAGTTTCTTCAAAAAACCGCAGGTTCAGTGTTAAGTATTGCGCTATGTGCTAAAGTTTCTCGACTTCAAGCGTCACACCCGGCCCACCCAAAGAATCCTAAAGTACACTATATACCCTTCACACCAGCCCGGTTCTGTACTGTTTCATTTTCAGAGTCAAAGTTTTGTTGTCAGTTTTGTTGAATTCGTCCATAAGTCGTTTGTCAGGTGCGTTTAACCGCAAAACTGACGACAAAGTTCCAAGTAATTTCCTTTAAGACACTTTCTTAAGCAAGTTACCTAGTAAGAAAGCTTTTGATTCGTGCATGTATGTTATTCCATCTGCTTATGATAATGATAATGATGATGATAATGGTTATGATAATGACAATAAACATTAATAGGACTAAGTAAATATTGTAGAAGCCATCCAGGACCCGCAATTCTAGGACTATTTCTATGCTATATTATAAGAAAATCACAAATAAAACTTGTTTATCATAGAAGGTATCTTGACTGATCACCATTGGTATTATTGGCCTTGCATGCTTTTCTCCTCCCTCTTTTCCTCCTTAGTTCTCGTTTAGAGCAAAATGTTGGCTTAGGGGAGGGGTAGATGGGCAGATTCCAAGAAACCTAAAGTGATCCCGCTAATCTTCCCTAATCGCTTATCCGTAAGATCTTATGTGACTATGTGACTTCACAAGGACATCGGCACACACCAAATGTGGGTCGAGAAATGTGTAATCGGAAAAAAAATGTCCCACCTCCCTCATGCCGGACAACTATCTTAACACTCACTATAACTTCCTTAGCCCTGTGCGAATAAAGATTATTAAAAGAAAACATGCTCCGAGCTGTGTAATTGCTGATAAAAAATGATAGTTGTCATACAATTAAATTATAATTAAGGTGAAAGCTTTCCCCGAATTCCTGTAAGGCTCAACAAAATAAGTCATAAATCTGGAGTTTTAAACCAAGAACTTTTTCGCACCGCAGAAAGCGGACATGGGTTATTTAATATATTTTGTTTCACAATCCTATGGAAATGACGTCTTCATTTACCCCACTAGTGTCCTATTTTTATATTTATTTAAGTACTTATTTATTTATTTGCTTATTTATTGAGATCGACCTTCGAATTTGTTTACACGTACCTTTGTAATCCACCAAATATAACCAACGTTACTTGAAGTCAAACCAAAGGTGGTTACTCTCTTCGGACTCCACCCTCCACTTGACTCTATCTGAGGTTGTATCTGTCTGTTGCACCACTTGTTACCCGACGAGTCACAGCCCCATTTACTGCGGATCCTGTAAAGATATTATCTAAGTCTATTAAAAGTCAGCCAATATTATATTAGGGCCCTAAAAAGGCTCCTGTGTGTATACTAACACTTTCTAGAATATGTGAGTATATAGTTGATAGACAGGGCCATAGGAGAGAAAGAGTTGAGGAATAAGAAAGGACAATTGCTGTATAAACTAAGAACGCTTCGCCCGGCCTCGGGACTTCGTGAAGATGATGGTTTTTATGGCCAGAACAGAAAGACCGGTGTGGGCGTGCGCAAGGGATGACGCAACATTTTCGTTAAGCTGTTTAAAATAGCAGTCATTTTAGTTGTGTTACACGTGCCTTGCCTTGGCAATTTAGCAATCTAAATGAGTGATGTACGTTTCAGATACGTTAACAGCTAGTTAGTCACCCTGAAGAAGATCACCGAATGTGATCTAAATATAGGTGAATAAAAAAAGCGGCGCGATAGTAACTGATTTGTACTTGTGTTTGTGAGGACGGGAGAGAGAGATGCTTGTGAAAATTTCCCGGACTTAGTTACCTCTTTTGATGATTGCCGTAGATTTCCCAAAGATCTGCGTCGCCCTCAACTGTCAGCCTGCTTCTACCCCTGGATAATGTGTCAAACGACAGGTACTGACCATAGTGGTCGTACTTACGACCTCCGTAGGTGTTGACAACTGTATAGAGGTGGTTACCATGGGGGATGAGTTTCCAAAAGCAGCCTTCATTGTAGGGACTGATGTAAGGATGATTTTCCACCATTAACCTGCCATGACTTCTAAACCAAGTGATCGGCAACTCCCTTTTACCATAAATGACTGGTGTTAGACACCATATTCCTGCCATGGAACGATCGTAATCTGGTATTTTCAACACAGCGGTCATAGAGGCATCTGTTACTGGGTTCACATCTGGGTCAAAGTAATTCACCGCCATCTTATTATGACTCTTATCGAAACGACCAGCGCGAAGAAATTGAATGAGGTTCTTTTGCTGATCGCGTAGACCGATCTGAGCGGCAAACAAGGCTTGTCGGTTGGGTTCAAGCTCGTCTGGCAACAAAGTGGCCACCTCCTGAATAATCACGTCCTTCAGAACTGCCATCTTTGCATACAGCTCGATGTATCTCAATGTCTTTTTTGCCTTGTTTCTCTTATTGGCCCTAAGAAGTCGGTCTATCTCACTTGCCAATGTTCCCATAAATTCAAGGCCAATATACATTGGCACGTTCCTCTCAAGTGACTCTGCTTGGGCTTTGGTGAGCTTATTGCCTGACTGAGCAAGCCTATCCACGTATGCCTTCGTAACGTCGAATGTTTTAGCGATACCTCGAGCCTGATTACTGAGGTCCTGCTCGTAAAACTGAGCCAATGCCTCGTCTATTTCTTCTCTTACGATTTGCCCGAGAGATTTCTTTTTCTTTCCTCCTATTCCAAAAAGACTCAGAAACCCAGAGACGAAGCTCAAAGCTACGGCAACAATTTGTCCAGTGGGACCAGCAAGTGCTGCAAACTGTCCGACCATATTGAGTGCTCCCTGTACTGCACCTATGGGATCGTCTCCTGCTTTAGTAAACTTTTCAATGTTTGAGGCAGCGGATTGAAGGGTCTGCGTCATAGTCGCTCTGTCTCCGAACGAAAGCGTATTCCATTTTCCCTTTAACTCAGTCAGACCTTTCTTGGCGCCCTTGGCTTTTGATCCCAGTGTCCCAAAGGCATTTTTCAGTTTTTCAAAAGGGCCACTTGGAACTAGAGGACAGTAACAGAAAATAGCTGTAGTGGTCATAATGGTTAAGATAAGTAACTGTAGGATCTTTTGGTGATTTGAGAGATCAAAATGGGATTGAGGGATACAAACAGACAGTACGGAAAAACACGTGATACAGAGCATTGAACGAAAAAGAAAAAGAGGGACAAAGCACTTAACAAGCACTTCGCGGATACTCATAGTTGACTATCTCATCGCCGACACCCCGATAATGCGAACACCAACGAAACTTTGACGAAAATGAACTGTCACCAATATATATCACGAACTCTGGTTTAATCATAATTAAGGACACCTACTCAGGTGTCTACTATATGTTTACCACTAATAATTGGCATCGAGTTTTGCAATTGTGATGTAAAATTTCAAATAAATTCTTGGAATTTGGCATGTTCAAGACCGTCCTCATAGAGTGTGACATCAAGACCTTAAAGGAGAGTGTGGATGGGGTGGGGTGGGTGGGGAAAGGGTCATGTGTCGGTTGTCAGTTAAATCTTAGGCCATTTGTTAGTTGTCAGTTCGAATCCCATCTAGATCCTCTTGAAGTATAAGAAAGTTTTTATAGTGCAGCCATACTCTCGTCCAACTGTGTGTCTGTCGGGCTTGCCGACGTGTGTTCTTCTCCGTCCATTGAATCACTTTCCTTTTTTTTCAATATAGCTTTTGCCTTAAAAAAAAAAAAAATCAGTGAAATATGTCAAGGAATATGTCAATTTAATAAATGTGGTAAGAGAAGTTTTTCTTTTCATTAATTAGATATGTATGCGCAATTGGTTCTTTCACAAGGTTCCTTACTAACTGATTATGTGAAATAATTCTACAAATTTGAGTTGAATATAAAGTTAGCGTTGTGTATTTCATAAATGAGAGAGGAATTGTCAAGTATTTGCTATTAGATCAGCCATTTGAGTCTCATTTAGTTTTTTACAAGCCAATGAACTATTAGAAATGAAAAGATTCAGAGCACATGTAATTGCATAGGTTGTCTATCTCATATGGCATGTAGCAACCTCTCTCACGGAGTGTTTTCGTAGCTACTACGAAAGGCAAAATATTTCCAAACCTTTTCCAAGACTTTCTCCACCCATCCTGGTTTGCCCTCGGTTCTAATTAATTCGGTGTCTCCCTTATCATATGTTTTGGCTGCTTCGCCTTCGCTTTCCTCATCAGCGTTATCACCCCTCCGAGTCTGGCTTTGCCTCTGGCTTTGTCCCAGGTTTTTCCTAAGAACCGAGCCAAAAAGTATTGAAATCATTGTACAGCTGAAAATTAGGTGACACCAACCACTACAATTATTTGATTGGCTTCCTTATTAAAGGTTCTCAATGGGGTTAACTATCAGCCGTCAAACGGTCTAAAATTTCACCGTCAACGGTCAAAAAATGATATTTGATATAACAAATACATCACCTTTATCACAACTGGCTTGCTGAAGTTTCCGCTTTCAAGTTCGTCCTGGAAATCGTTATCACTAACACTGCTGCTGTCAGATTCTACTGTCTAGTTGGAAGTTTAAACGCATCAAAATAAAATCATCATTAATGAAATATTAAATAACCTTTTTGGAAAATAGCGGGAGTAAATGACGGGAGTTGACATTAACAGAACGTACGTTCCTTGGTAAATCTTAAATAACCAGCCGGCCCCCCTTAGGTGAGTTGCAACCTGTTGCAAAAACACTTGAGAAACTTTGCCTTATTCTGTACTTGCTAATGCCTCGACCCCTCCTCGCTTTGTAAAAGCTGCCAGAAATACAAGACCATGGTCAAAACTTGAAGGAACAACTTTGAGTAGGGGTGAGGAATTGGGTGAGTTTTAACAGAGACGTGTGACAAGCCGCAAAAACGTGAGAAATAACGAATATAGTCAAAGGTACTTTGTGTATAGAAGAGATATATGAGCGCCCAAAGGACGTGAACACCCTACCTCTTCAAAGCTCTCGTTGTCGTCAAAAGTTTCCTCTGCGACTGCAAGTCGTTTTGCCTTTGTTGTGCTTTCTCCTGAAACATTGAATTACGTGTTTAAGTTAGTAGAAGAGGTTAAAACTACTCTAAACCTTCACCATTAAATGCGGTTGTAACAACAAACCTTGGCATTCTACGTGTGAAGCCAGAAGAAACAACAGCAAAACAAATGCAATATTCATTGCTTCGAGATCACTTCAAAGACAAAATGAGGTTTTTCGTAACCAATAACTGCAACGTAAAGATGCAAGTGTTAGAAGCGAATTTATGATCTGGATAGTGAAAGCAGTTAAAGCAAGTTACTGTCAAATAGGTTACCGTTTCTGCACGTTTTGTTTGCCTCTCAATATTGTCCAGTTTATCATTGGTAAACTTGTCATTGGTAAACTTTGGGTCAAAGATCTGCTTAAAAGGGTTTGTTTTGAAAACTGGCTTTTTTTTCCAAAACACAAGGGTTAACGTTACGCTTAGTTTACATAAGCACTGCAGTGGTCGAGCACAAGTAGTTTTTTTTCCGTTCTCTTTTACCCCCCAAAAAACTGTACTTTATATCTTTAAAGATTGTAATTACATCTTTTATACAGGAATGAAAAGAAATGGTCTGTAATATAAAAATAAGTGGCAAAAAGTATAAAAAGAAAAGACTCTGAAAATCCACTTTAAAAAGGTTCTCTTAGTTGCTCGATGAGTGCCTGTAGATGAAAAAGAATCCCTTAGGGAAGGGGGTAATTGACGCCTATTAAAACCCGCTAAACCACAAAACTTAGCGATAAAAATCAACGAATAGAAATACTCACTTTGGTTGTCAAAAAAGAGCAAATTTATTCTGATTTTTTTGTGAAGTTGGGGTCGTCCTTGTACTTATTTTGTAGAAACTGCACCTTTTCATGAATAGTCCAACACATAAATTAATTAAAGAAAATATTTAGTCATATAATATGATATACAGAAACTTCCAAAATCTTCCTTATTTACTGACTAAAGAAGAAGAGAAAATAGAAAAAAAAAAGAAGAAAGAGACGACCTTCACAAAGAAAAAAAAGCGATACCTAGAATAGACATTTCGGGATTGGCTACTAAGAACACAAAATCACTGATTTCAAGGGCAATAAAGGTAAAAGTGATCTCAACTCTGGCTTGAAGCACAAAACCAAACAAAGGCACTGATTCGTCCAACGAATGCCTTATACCAACCTTATTAGCACTTCTCCAGAACTTCGAGATCTAATCCTTTTGTCTTGACGTTCATCTAGTCATGGAGAACTTCATCCTTGTAAATTGATTCTATTGCTTATTAGGAATTCGTGCCTCCAGCTTATTGGCTCTTTTTAGAACAGGCGGTTGCCAGGTGTGACAAACCATTTGAATAGGCCAACATGTTAAGTTGACCTCATTATGACATTTCCAAAGAGTTACTATCACTGGACAAGTTAACAAAATTAACCAGCGCATGTAATTAAAGCTTCTTCAATTTCTTTTTAAAAAAGGAACACTTTCTGTAATGTTCTGCTGTTGACTCTGGATAGAACTGTCATAAAAGTTGCAATTTAAAATCGATAGAAATATTTAAAAAAATGAGAGACTTTTACCTATGACTATCCAAATGATCCTCTATGTTAAGGAAAACCAGGTTTACGCTAAATTTTTTCAGAATTTCTTGAAAATTGCCCTTAGTATTTGCAAAAATAATTTCAACTGTCTGAACTGTTTTCATCTCGTCTTTTTTTAAAAAAGCCATATTTACAGGTTGATAATTACTTGTGCCTGTTAAAGGGGAACTGGAAATGTCAAACGCAACTCACTGAAACCTGTGGATCTATTTAAATGGTTGGTCACATCTTATATTACTGCTTCTACCAGTTTTTCAGTGATTTTATTTGAAATTTGACTCCTTTTTAAATAAAAACAGCAAAAAAAAAGCATAAGTTTTGTTGCTTAATGAATCGAGAAAGTACTGGAATTAATTGTGAAAAGAGGATTTATTGTATTCAGGCATTTTGCTTTCGCTGATAAAAACATGACAAGCCAATGTAGAAATCAATTAGTCTTAACTTCTTTTAGCCGTAAACAACCTGTTGATTTATTGAGCGTAAACTTATTTGTCAAGTCATAATTGTATTTAGTCTTCAAGCCGTAATCAACCTGTAATATGAAAAGCCGTTATCCACCTGTGTAGCTTTTGGAAATAATTAATGTTTCAAAGCAAGCTTAAGCTTCCACCAATAGTCTTGTAGAAATGATTGTTGTGCTCTGTAATTAGACTCGTTGAGTTGTGATGCAATCTGTATCGCTTCTCTAGCTTACGCTGATACGAGTGCTTTGTAGGAGCGTCCTGGTTACGTGCAGGTTACATCTTCGTTGCATCTAGTCTTGGTTACATTTTGATTGGTTATGTTTTGACTGTACCCGCTGTATAGTCTTGGATTAAAGAGGGGGGTAAAGGAGGAAGGGGGGGGGGGGATCCTAAGCACGAATCACGAAAATTAAAATTAGAAATAACGCATCATGGGGATTAAAATTCCGTGTTCACGTTTCACGGAAATTTCGAAAGTAAAAGGACAGTCAGTGCATGGCTCGACCTGTTCAGAATGCTGCTGTCTTCCGCTTTTTGTGCCTCCCGCACAACTAAAACAGAGAAGTGATGGAAGTCAGGTAAACATACTCCTTCTAATGACATGGTAAACATTTTTCATTCCAATTTAAAAACCAGTCCCTCTTATTTAAAAACTGCCGGCCATTGCAACCAAGATCGCCACTCAAACCCCAGATGTGTTAGCTCCACGAAAATAAGAGTTTAATTATGATTGCTTGAAAAAAAGCGGACTCATCAGCTCAAGGAAATCGTTTCCCAGTTCGAGATCACAGACGATCTTTTCTCGGCGGGTGAGACAAGAGCCAAAAATGTTGTCTGCTCTCGCAGGCTTGGTCATAGTTTAGGACGACATATATAATAGGAACGACTGTAAGGGCCGGTTATTTAAAACAAAGCCCAACTTAGGCCGTGGTTTAAGAAATCATTGAGCATCCAGATCTCTTTCTAAGTGGGTTATTTTAACCCTTTGGTGACCGCCGGCGAGTAGCGAAAAAACAGCGTTTTCCACCAATTCCTCTTTCTTGGACTAGGTTTCGGCTAATTAGCATCACTATGGCATAAAAGGTTTTCGAGAAAAAAGACATACTTTCCAACTAATTAAACAGCTTTTTTGTTTTTTACACATCCGCAAAAGCCAAAATTTGGACTTTTTTTGGCGAATCTATTTCGATCTTTCTCTCTTGCTCTCTTTTTTTCGTTCTTTATTGGCGATTTTTTTGCCCACTTTATCGTCTTTCTTTTGCATGGAATTGTGGCTGGCTAACTTTTTAGGAAAGGGACAAATTTAATTTTTCAAGGAGTAGTATGTAAACAGCGAAATTGGCAGTGGAATTTTCCCCAAAATTTTACCTTTTTTTGTGAGTGGAACTCTGTCAGGGTTAGTCAGAATATCCCAAAACGAGGTATCGCTGGAAAGATCTATTTTTGCTGACGTTGTTGTTTGAACAATTTATTAAGATCAACCGAAAGCTAAATGGGTCAGGGGAAAATTGTATACATGCTACCATATGGGGACGTATACGACCCTAGTCTACCCTGCTGCTGCCTTGAAACGTTCACCATAACCGGTGTTAAGATAAAAGCATTGAAAAAATTGAAAATGGCTTAGAACACGGTTTTGTCAACCACTGGCTAAACTTCATTTAAATAACGGGCCTTTGAGTTTTTAATGACCTTTTAGAAAAGTTCATTTGAAGGTCCACTGGCTTCCCTGTAGAATTTGTCTTCAGTTGAGACTACTTCACGAAAAAATTAGTTGAAAATCACGAATATCCGGTAAAATATTTTAAAGTTCAAGTATCACGACAAGTAAACCAGTCACAGTTCACGGGTTTTAATTTCGTATTTTCACCTTTCACGAAAGTTACAAACACTTAATCACGTATCACACAACAACCCCTTTAACCCCCTCATTAAACATCTACATTGGAGCTAAGTTCTGTTGTGATCATTGTCTCAACGGTATTCAGCAGGTGTAAGAGATTCCGTTCCTTCCCGCAGCCAGCGAGTGTCCCCAGGAAAAGGCCTTTCCCACAGAGTTTTAGAACTTTTCCCCGTCCGTCGATTTACCCTTTCGTGAAGGCAAAACCTGTTTCCACACTGGCGTTAAAGTGAAAAAGCGTGTTTTCACACTGGTCGAGAAGAGTGGCAATTACGCAAGGAATACCAGAGGCAAAGAAACTTCACAGAACAGGATGTGTTTAACTTAATGCCGAAATTTTTCACAAAGAGAAAAGAACCTTTCAACCTAAGGAGCCGGAGTAAGAACCAAAGTTGTACTCCGAAGTCGAAAGTAGACGCCTGCGTCGAGTGGGATTTGCCTTTCGTCGAATCGAAAGTAGCCCCAGAATTTAGGCGTGGGCCAGTTGCTAAAGAAGGAACTAGTTCGGAACTGTTGGAACCTTCTCGCAAAAACTCTGTAGGGTTTAACAAGACCAACTTGGAACCCGTGGATATTAGTGTAGATTCCGACAGCGACGACAGTCTTAGTGCTTTGGACCCACGGCGCCTCAGAGCTCACGTCAGTAGAACCTGAGGAAGAACTGTATTCAGAAAACGAGAGGGAAAAAGAAAAAGAAAAGGAAAAAGAGAACTGTACGGATAACATCAGGTAGTCAACAGGTACCCGCGAGTACGTCACCTGTTACTGGTAATATATCACCTCCTGGTAGTACATTACCCTCCACGACCGCACCGCTTGATCCTACATTTATAGAACAACCAGAGGTGATAAATACTACACCAATTGTTATCAATTATACTGCTGGTGGACAACAGTTACCGACTATCGATTCACCTGCTGATATTTATAAACTTTTCTCACGTAAAAGTTGTAAATGCGGATTAGGAGTTACTGCCGCTAGACATAGTGAACCGTTCTCAGACTCTGATCCTACCGACGATTCAAGTTCAACCAGTATGGATGGAGAATACATTCGTGCACTAACTGAACTAACTCAAAAGCTCCTAAATAAAGACGTAAACATAAACAAATTCCATGGATATGAACATGAGGACATAAATTGATGGTTTGAGAAACTGGAACTAGTTCTGATTCTAAAGGAATCAGGTTGGATGTCCCTGCCGCAATAACACAGCTTATTAACAATCTTGCTGGACCAGTGGAAACGATTATGTTTGAATTGCCACCAGACGAGCGTGGAGACTATGACACTTTAAAACAAGCCCTAGTGAAACGTTACTCTACCAAAGACCGCGCATGGGTTAAACGACGTCGTTTAGTTGCTCGCCGTCAAGGCCCAAATGAATTACTATCAGATTATATCAGTGATATGCATGAACTTTTTAGCGGACTTGATATGGCCGAAGTGGACAAAGTGTCATATTTCACAGAAGGATTATTACAACCTTTAAAGACCAAAGTCCTAGAGCGAATGCCGGAAACACTCTTGCAAGCAGAAGAAGTGGCTAGAACAGTCGACTCAATATCGCAGCAAGAAACTAGCACCAAAGGAAGCAGCCAAATTGAACGCCTAATTGAAGAAATTACCCGCAGTCAGCAGGTACCCGCACAAGTAACAGGTCCTAACGCTTCACTTAATACTTCACAACAACAGTCACTTCAAGCACAAATAGAAACATTAAGACAGAAGCTAAGTGAACTTACATCTACAGTTGCCAAGTCGGATAAAGTTGCCGCTTATTCAGAGCCCCAAGTGGGTTGCCAGAGTAAGATTGACGAATTTACTGAACTTGTGAAGCGTATGGGAGATCAAGTGAACAGTTTGGAAAAAAGGATGGACGCACGCATCACTGGTCTCGCACAACGTCAGCGAGAGACTCGTAACACTAGGGAGCGATCAAGAGATGGCCGACCCTATTGTTATTTATGTGGTTTGCCCGGCCATTATCAAAACAGTTGTCCACGACGGAACAAACCGTGAACGCGACCGAACGTTAGTGCCCAGGTACGCGCTCCCTGCTCCTGATAGCTAAACACAGTATTCAAGTGGCCCTCAAGCAGGACAGCGAGCCTTACCACCTCCGCCACATCAGAGCTGAATAGCTGCCTTTCAGGACAGTACTCCGACCCCTTCCAGCCATCCGGAGTTGCCTATATACGACTCTCCTAAATATGACTCCGTTGATTGGGCTTATTGGGCAATATTTCGGCTAGTTCGGTTTATGCCGCGGTTCAGGCCCAAAAAAAACAAATACAAAATTTCCCAAAAACCAGAAAATCAAACATAAAATTTCAACATTAATATCAAACGTAGGTTTTAGAAAGTTTAATTCTCTGTGCATTTTCTTAATTTTATTTTTCGTATATGTTTTTATCGTTTTCCTTTTCCTCTACTCAGCTGAGGACAGCTAAAACTTAAGGTGGGAGGAATGTGAAGACAGGATTTATTGTATGCAGGTATTTTGATTTCGCTGATAAAAATATGAAAAGCCAATGTAGAAATCAATTATCCCTTAGTCTTAACTTCTTTTAGCCGTAAACAACCTGTTGATTTATTGAGCGTAAACTTATTTGTCAATTCATAATTGTATTTAGTCTTCAAGCCGTAATCAACCTGTAAAAAGCCGTTATCCACCTGCGTAGCTTTTGGAAGTAATTAATGTTTCAAAGCAAGCTTAGGTTTCCACCAATAGTCGTGTGAAAATGATTGTTGTGCTTTGTAATTAGACTCGTTGAGTTGTGATGTAATCTGTATCGCTTCGCTAGCTTGGGCTTAAATACGAGTGCTTTGTAGGAGCTTCTTCGGTTACTTCCTGGTTACGTCCTGGTTACACCTTCGTTGCATCTAGTCTTGGTTCCTTTTTGGTTAGTTATGTTTTGACTGTACCCGCGGTTTAGTCTTAGATTAAACCTCTACATTGGGGCTCATTGTCTCAAGGGCATTCAGCAGGCGTAAGAGATTCCGTGTCTTCCCGCAGCCAGCGAGTGTCCCCAGGAAAAGGCCTTTCCCAGAGAGTTTTAGAGTTTTTCCCCGTCCGTCGATTTACCCTTTTGTGAAGGCAAAACCTGTTTCCACACTGGTGTTAAAGTGAAAAAGCGTGTTTTCACGTAATACAATCAACATTAATAAAAACATTAAATAGAAAACTGAAAGGTAATATCCGTTTTCCTTTGTACATTTGCAGGCATTTTTTGAAAAATGACCTAAAGATTTGAGAATTGTCAAGTTAAAATCCAATCTGTAATGAAAATACTTAGTTCAATTTATTGTTAAGATGGTGAATTAGATTTGCTTTTCTTTTTTATCTTTTTTGAGAAAACAGATCTATTGAGAGGTTTGATTAAATAATTGAATTTTCTGAAGCCAGCGATCTCTTAAACCTCAATTATTTCCTACTCATGGTATAGTACAAGAGCTGGTGAATCGTTAGTACACTGACATCGGTCGATATAGGTGACCCTGACGCGATAGCAGTTTATTGCCTGCGCTGGTGAATCGTATCGACCTTTCCTTCACACTGAAGAAAGGTGTCTAGTAGAGATGCACTTATCTTTCACAGAGAAGTTCGAACATACAATGGCTGTTCTTTTCTTGGCAAAAGACCGCGTTTCGATGATTTCGTACTAACTTCACTTTTTTAAGGAGATGCCTACTGTACTATTATGAGGTATATTTTCCACCAAGTAGGCAGAAGTCGGCATTAGAGACAGATAAGTTTGTTTCCGTGAAGATTTGTCATTTTCAGTTTTGACGTTTTAGTCACCTTCTTTTTCATCATATCCTCTCATAATCAATCAGCGCTGTAAAAAGGTTTGAGTGTAAATAATATAATAGCGCTTCATGTATTTTATGGTCTCTATTTCAAAGTGATTAGTCGTTGAATAGAAATAATTTTGATGTCTGCAATCACCTGCTTTCATGACGTTTGCAAGTTCAAACATCTGCTAAACCGTTTTTATCCTTTTTTTAATGAAAAGTGCGAGACATCCAAGTCAAAAAAAAAAAGAAAGAATTTTAAAAGGTCAAATATATATAAAGAAAGAGTAGCAGTATGCTTAGGTAGTGCAAAAGTACTTTCATTTAATTGAGTGCATGGTCATACCTTAGACTCAG
>CALNXK010000025.1:3260000-3267500 GCA_942486035.1 Porites lobata | reverse complement strand
TACCGATTTGCCATCGGAGATATGATGTAACACGCGTGTTCTTAAACCTGGGACTCGACAGAACAATGAAAATCACATGGGCCCAGGAGGGGGTACTCCGGATTTGATTTATCTTTTAAAATCAACATCTTAAATTTAAAAAAAAACGCCAATAATGCTGAAATTCCGATCAAAAACTGGCATGAAATTGAATGTTTGTGTTCGTTTAGTCACTGCATCAGACCAGCCATAAAAGAATTTATTATTTCCGGACGTTATGTTACAATGTTATGTTATGTTATGTTACAACCGAGAGACATCCCAGAACATCTTCAACAATAAAATTATAAATGTCAACTCTACCAATATCTCGGGAAAGGAAATGAGATTTTCGCGACAAGTTAATTTCGCGAATTTCGCGATACAAAAAAGATCGCGAAATTAAAGTGTCGCGAACATAACATGACGTTATTGTTCCTTTGATAAAATCGCGAAATAAACATGTCGAGAAAATTTCGAAAAATTTCATGACGAAGCCAGCCTACACCGTTTTTTGCCTTTTTCCACTGCGGAGCCTGATCGCAGGCTACCTCGAGTATGGTCACTGAAACAATTTATACGAAGTTTCGGTTCGAAAGGGTTCTTCGTTTTGTGATAGAAGACGCTTGAATACTTCCAGGTATTTTCGTGACGAGGTATTTGGTTGGAGGCCGGTAAACCTCTTAATATGGAGCGCTTATTGAAAATTAACAATATTCCTTAACAAAACAATTTTTAGCAGCAGGATTTACGGGGTTGATATGGAAACAGTTTTAGTATTTCGATAAAGCACTTCGCCGTATCGCAGCTTACTGAGAAGAAATGAATTGAAATACACTTGTTCTAGTATCGTTTTGAAAAGATTTGGCTGGTTTTGCTATCATTTCTTGTCTTTCATTAAAATGAAATCAGCATTAATCTAATAAGGTCAACACATGATCGCAAAACCATCTTAAACCACTCGAAAACGACACTGGCGGGAAGACACAATACGCAATACGCAATATTTCTTTTCTTCGCAGTATACTAAGCTCCGATAAGGCGACTTTTCCTGCGAGTTTCCTTATGAATCCCGTAAATTGCTACGTTGACTGCAGTGTTGCCAGTTTTGCTGATTGTTGTGTTCACATATCAGAGTTTGGAACGCCTTAGATTTAACCCATGTATTCAGCTGATTTATCAAATGTAATGCAGTTATTATCCAGCTGTGAGCTACAATGGGAAGCTACTAGAACGTGTCACCACAGCTAAGATACTGGGGGTCCACATGGACAAACGTCTAACATGGGCTGACCACGTGACTACATTTCTTTTATCCTGTTATGCAGCATTGGCGGTTCTCAGGAAATTGCGCAACCTCGCAAGCGGTTAGTGATGTCAAAACTTGGCTACGGCTGCGTCGCCGGTTCTCTATCCCCTTCCAAAATGCAAAACGGCTACTCTCAGACAACTTGCACCCTGTTTAGAGTGAAAAGCGCGCAAATTTAAAATGGATCAGGGGCATAGCCAGGAGTTTTCCAGGCCGGGTACGTACAAATTTCCAAATCCCTTTCCTCCTAACCCTTCTAAGGCCCCAATTTTTTTCTTTTTCTTTATTAAAGTTGACGCTAGGTTGTAGGCCTAGGCGTTTTTTTCCTGTATATGAATTGCCTTAAGTTGTAAAATTCTTGCGCCTTTTTTGGTTCATCAACAGAAGAACCTCAATCGCTCGTTATTAACTTTTATTAGTTTACCATGTTCTATTTGACGTTTGCCTAATTTTTCCCGATTTAGTCAGGAGCCGATCGGCTCCTGATTTAGTCCACTGCGAAGATAGGCCGAAGTGAAAACAACGATTTATCCATTTATGCCATCCCAGCAGCTTTTCTGCGCGTTATTATTTCAACGTTGCGGGTTGAAATAAGCAGAGTTAAGTAAATTTAGGAAAACTGTTATTTTTTAATCATCATCTTTTATGTATTTGCTTTTCTTTATTATTATGATTTTTACTTTTTTATTGTACTGTATTTTATGTTTTTACCCTCGACTTTTTCAGGTACGCACGTGCGTACCGTGTGTTCAAGTAGCTACGCCATTGTGGATGAGTTTAATTTGCTTACAAGTGACACGTTCATAAGCCAACAACAGGGGCTAGAGACATAATTATGGTATTTTCAATGCCTTTTATTTCTATTCTGTATACTACATGTTACAATTTATCTTAAGTTCTTTAAGTTGCTCATCATGTCTTGAAGATCCTGGCTTTCCTTGTCTCTAATGGGACTTTCTCTAGACCCTGGGTTTCTAAGAATAAATAATTAGTAACATTACTTTATCTAAACTCTCTTTGATGCAAGTAAAGATGGTCAATTCGGTAAAATTCATTCTTTAAAATCTACCATTACTCGCTCAATGTCAATAATTACCTCTGCGTTAATAATGCATACAAAGTGGGATTTAATCGGCTAGATGAGTGTAACCACTGACTGACGTGTGACTTACCTAGGCCGGGGAAGGGGGACAAGGGAAACTGTCATATGCGGGCTACACATATATCCACGGCTGTCAAGGGTATGGTTTTCGGAAGGTTTAATTCGGATCAAGGGGTATAGAAATCAGAAAATTTGGTTGACTGTAATTGACAAATTTGAATCTACTCTCAACTCAGTGTATCACAGCAACAGAAATGAGCACCCTTTAGTTTCTTGAAAAAAGCGCAGGTTCAGTCTTAAGTATGGGGTGGCAACTTAAGAACTAGATTTGCGCTATAGGCTAAATTTTCTCGACTCTAAGGGTCACTTCCCCACCCAAAGATTCCTAAAGTACACTACCCCTCACCCCAGCCCGGTTCTGGGCTGTTTCATTTTCAGAGTCAAAGTTTTGTTGTCAGTTTCGTCGAGTTCGTCCATACGTCGTTCGTCAGGTGCGTTTAACCGCAAAACTGACGACAAAGTTCCAAGTAATTTCCTTTAAGCCATTTGCTTAGGCAAAGGGTAGATGGGCAGGTTCCAAGAAACCTAAAGTGATCCCGCTAATCTTCCCTAATCGCTTATACATAAGATCTTATGTGACTATGTTGCTTCACAAGGAAACCGTCACACACCAAGTGGGTCAAGAAACGTGTAATCGGAAAAAAACTGTCCCACCTCCCTCATGCGACAACTATCTTAACACTCACTATAACTTCCTTAGCCCTGTGCGAATAAAGATTATCAAAGGAAAACATGCTCCGAGCTGTGCAATTGCTGATAAGAAATGATAGTTATTATACAATTAAAGTATAATTAAGGTGAAAGCTTTCCCCGAAACAAAATAAGCCATAAATCTGGAGTTTTATACCAAGAACTTTTTCGCACCGCAGAAAGCGGACATGGGTTATATAATATATTTTGTTTTCACAATCCCATGGAAATATGACGTCATCAGTTACCCCAATAGTGTCTTATTTTTATATTTATTTAATTAAGTACTTATTTATTTATTTTTGAGATCGACCTTCGACTCTGTTTACACGTACCTTTGTGATCCACCAAATATAACCAACGTTACTTGAAGTCAAACCAAAGGTGGTTACTCTCTTCGGACTCCACCCTCCAGTTGACTCTACCTGAGGTTGTATCTGTCTGTTGCACCACTTGTTACCCGACGAGTCACAGGCCCATTTACTGCGGATCCTGTAAAGATATTATCTAAGTCTATAAAAAAAGTCAGCCAATATTATATTTGGGCCCTCAAAAGGCCCATGTGTGTATACTAACACGTTCTAGAACATGTGAGTATACAGTTGATAGACAGGCTAGGGCCATAGGAGAGAAAGAGTTGAGGAATAAGAAAGGACAATGGATGTATAAATTAAGAACGCTTCGCCCGGCCTCGGGACTTCGTGAAGATGATGGTTTTTATGGCCAGAACAGAAAGACCGGTGTGGGCGTGCGCAAGGGATGACGTAACGTTTTCGTTAGGCTTTTTAAAATAGCAGTCATTTTAGTTGTTACACGTGCCTTGCCTTGGCAATTCAGCAATTTAAAAAGTGATGTACGTTTCTGATACGTTAACAGCTAGTTAGTCACCCTGAAGATCACTGAATGTGATCTAACTGATAGGTGGATAAAAAAAGCGGTGTGATTGTAATTGATTTACAGTTGTGTTTATGAGGACGGGAGAGAGAGATGCTTGTGAAAATTTCCCGGACTTAGTTACCTCTTTTGATGAACGCCGTAGATTTCCCAAAGATCTGCGTCGCCCTCCACTGTCAACCTGCTTCTGTCCCCGGATAATGTGTCAAACGACAGGTACTGACCATAGTAGTCGTACTTACGACCTCCGTAGGTGTTGACAACTGTATAGAGGTGGTTACCATGGGGAATGAGTTTCCAAAAGCAGCCTTCATTATAAGGAGTGATGTAGGGATGACCGCCATTCATTAAGCTGTCATGGTTTCTAAACCAAGTGATTGGCAACTCCCTTTGACCATAAATGACTGGCGTTAGACACCATATTCCTGCCATGGAACGATCGTAATCTGGTATTTTCAACACAGCGGTCATATAGGCATCTGTTACTGGGTTCACATCGGGGTCAAAGTAATTCACCGCCATCTTATTATGACTCTTATCGAAACGACCAGCACGAAGAAATTGAAGGAGTTCCTTTTGCTGACCGCGTAGAACGTTCTGAGCGGCAAACATGGCTTGTCGGTTGGGTTCAAGCTCGTCTGGCAACAAAGTGGCCACCTCCTGCATAATCACGTCCTTCAGAACTGCCATCTTTGCATACAGCTCGATGTATCTCAATGTCTTTTTTGCCTCGTTTCTCTTATTGGCCCTAAGAAGGCGTTCTATCTCACTTGACAATGTTCCCATAAATTCAAGGCCAAGATACAGTGGCACGTTCCTCTCAAGTGACCCGGCTTGGGCGACGGTGAGCTTATTGCCTGACTGAGCAAGCCTATCCACGTATGCCTTCGAAACGTCGAATGTTTTAGCGATACCTCGAGCCTGATTACTGAGGTCCTGCTCGTAAAACTGAGCCAATGCCTCGTCTATTTCTTCTCTTACGATTTGCCCGATAGATTTCTTTTTCTTTCCTCCTATTCCAAAAAGACTCAGAAACCCAGAGACGAAGCTCAAAGCTACGGCAACAATTTGTCCAGTGGGACCAGCAAGTGCTGCAAACTGTCCGACCATATTGAGTGCTCCCTGTACTGCACCTATGGGATCGTCTCCTGCTTTAGCAAACTTGTCAATGTTTGAGGCAGCGGATTGAAGGGTCTGCGTCATAACCGCTCTGTCTCCGAACGAAAGCGTATTCCATTTTCCCTTTAACGCAGTCAGACCTTTCTTGGCGCCCGTGGCTTTTGATCCCAATGTCCCAAAGGCATTTTCCAGTGTGTTGAAAGGGCCACTTGGAACTACAACGTAGATGGAGGGCAGTAAAAGAAAATAGCCGTAGTGGTCATGATGGTTAAGTTATAAGTAACTTTTAAGGACCTTTTGGTGATTTGAGAGATCAAAAAGGGAGTGAGGGATACAAACAGACCGTAAAGAAAAAATACGTGATAGAGAACATTGAACGAAAAAGAAATAGAGGGACAAAGCACCTAACAAGCACTTCACGGATACTCACAGTTGATTATCGCATCGCCGACACCCCGATAATACGAACGCACAGTAATTTTCAAAGAGTTATATTAACTCCTCTAGTGGGGTTAATTTAACTCCTTACAGTGGGGTTGTTTTTTGGGGAGTTATTTTAACTCCTAAAAGGAGTTTAAAGAACTCTTTTTCAGGGGTAAAATAACCCCACATATTGAGGAGTTAAAATAACCCCAAAAGAGAAGTTATCCTCTACCTAAAATTTTTACTCCACTTTCAGAGTTAAATTAGTTCCAAAAAGAGTAACAACAACCCATGTAAGGAGTAAAAATCGCCCCATTTTGGCAGTTATTTTAACTCCAGACTGGGAGTAAAAAAACACTTTTTCAGCAGGAGTAAAAATGACCCCAAATTTGGAGTTAAATTAGGAGTTAAAGTAACCCCCAAAAATGGAGTAAAAATTTTACGTATAATAACTCCCTAAAAATTACGGTGCACTAACAGATACTTTCGTGGCTCAAATGAGGTACAGACTTTGACGAAAATGAACTCTCACCAATATATATATCACGAACTCTGGTTTAATTATAATTAAGGACACCTACTCGGGGGTCTACTATATGTTTACCACTAATAAGTGGCATTGAGTTTTGTAATTGTGATGTAAAATTTCAAATAAAATTCTTGGAATTTGGCATGTTCAAGACCTCATAGAGAGTGACATCAAGACCTTAAAGGAGAGTGTGGATGGGGTGTGGTGGGTGGGGAAAGGGTCATGTGTCAGTTGTCAGTTAAATCTTAGGCCATTTGTCAGTTGTCAGTTCGAATCCCATCCAGATCCTCTTAAAGTATAAGAAAGTTTTTACAGTGCAGCCATACTCTCGTCCAACTGTGTGTCTGTCGGGCTTGCCGACGTGTGTTCTTCTCCGTCCATTGAATCACTTTCCTTTTTTTTCAATATAGCTCTTGCCTAAAAAAAATCAGTGAAATATGTCAAGGAATATGTCAATTTAATAAATGTGGTAAGAGAAGTTTTTCTTTTTATTAAGGTGGCTCGACTGGCTTTTTTGGGGGGGGATACCTCCCTAGTTTGAGCATTAACTACGTTGCCATCAGTAAAGATATGGCAAAGAAAAATTACCACAACTGTATTATATAAAGATGAAAATTCCTTATGATCTGGGTTTTATTGCAATCGGAGTCGCCATGGCAACGTAACAACGCCATTACGTTGTTTATTTATCTTTGTGTTTCTCTGTACGCTTAAGGGAGTTTGTACCTGCCATAATTGCCTCAATTATGGCAAAGTTTGAACAAATTCTATGAGAGCGTTTTCGAGATATTATGACACGAAGTTTTAAGCATCATAAAAACAGTGAAATAGCATGCTATCCACACAATTAGCTAAATTTTTAAGAAAATGATAAGCTTTGGAAACGCACCTTCATCTCATAGTGGTTTGATTCCATTGAAAACTGCGTACAAGAAAAGAGGGGAATTGCTCCGGGCGATGGCGAGTAAAAAGAATTTTATTAACTTGCATTCAGCCGCTTTTGTTACAGTTTTTGCACGTAATTTGGTCCATGCCTACAATTTTCGCATTTTTCAAAATACCGCTCGATAATTTTTTTTATAAATTCGACAATCCCGAGATCAATTGCCAATAAATATACCCTGCAAGTTTCAAAAACATTTAAAACAGAGAAGGCTTTTAAATAGGACCTCAAATATAACCAATTTTTCCCCCAGGTTTTTTATTTACAAGTGAGCGTCCTCATTATTCACTGGCATTGTTTAGTTTCATATGCACGTACACATTTAGCAAAAAGACATAAGTTTGCATCATAATTGAAGCCATAATTGAGGCAATTATGGCAGGTACAAAATTTCTCCGCACAGAGAAACACAA
>CALNXK010000025.1:3227500-3257500 GCA_942486035.1 Porites lobata | reverse complement strand
CGTCAGAAAATGATATTTAATATAAAAAATATATCACCTTTATCACAACTGGCTTGCTGAAGTTCCCGCTTTCAAGTTCGTCCTGGAAATCGTCATCACTAACACTGCTGTCGGATTCTACTGTCTAGTTGGAAGTTTAGACGCATCAAAATAAAACAGGATCATCATTAATGAAATATTAAATAACCTTTTTGGAAAAGAAAAAATAGCGGGAGTAAATGACGGGAGTTGACATTAACAGAACGTACGTTTCTTGGTAAATCTTAAATAACCAGCCCCCCTTAGGTGAGTTGCAACCTGCTGCAAAAACACTTGAGAAACTTTGCCTTATTTTGTGCTTGCTAATCCCCCCACCCCTCCTCCCTTTATAAAAGCTGCCAGAACTATACAAGACCATGGTCAAAACTTGAAGGAACAACTTTGAGTAGGGGTGAGGGATGGGGTGAGTGTTAACACAGACGTGTGACTATCTGCGAAAACGTGAAAAATAACGAATATAGTCAAAGGTACTTTATCTATGGAATAGATATATGAGCGCCCAAAGGACGTGGACACGCTACCTCTTCAAAGCTCTCGTTGTCGTCAAAAGTTTCCTCTGCGACTGCAAGTCGTTTTGCCTTTGTTGTGCTTTCTCCTGAAACATTAAATTACGTGTTTAAGTTAGTAGAAGAGGTTAAAAATACTCTAAACCTTCACCATTAAATGCGGTTGTAACAACAAACCTTGGCATTCGACGTGTGAAGCCAGAAGAAACGACAGCAAAACAAATGGAATATTCATTGCTTCGAGATCACTTCAAAGACAAAATGAGGTTTTTCCTGACCAATAACTGCAACGTAAAGATGCAAGTGTTAGAAGCGAATTTATGACCTGGATAGGGAACGCAAGTTACTGTCAAATATTTAGGATTCCGTTTCTGTACGTTTTGGGTACCTCGCAATATTGTCCACTTTGTCATTGGTAGACTTTGGGTCAAAGGGTTTGTTTTGAAAACTGGCATTTTTTTTTACAAAACACAAGGGTTGACGTTAAGCTTAGTTTACATAAGCACTGCAGTGGTCGAGCACAAGTAGTTTTTTTCCGCTCTCTTTTACCCCAAATAAAACTGTACTTTATATCTTATACAGGAATGAAAAGAAATGGTCTGTAATATGAGAATAAGTGGCACAACTTGTAAAAAGAAAAGACAGTGAAAATCCACTTCAAAAAGGTGCTCTTGGTTGCCCGATGAATGCCTGTAGATGAAAAAAAATCCCTTAGACGGTTTTTAAAGGAATATCAGTCTATCTCACAATCATGCAGGTTACATAAATGAACCTTTTCACAGGGGAAGAGGAAGAGGGTAATTGACGCCTATTAAACCCGCAAAACCGCAAAACTTAGCGATAAAAATCAACGAACAGAAATACTCACATTGGTGGTCAAAAAAGAGCAAATTTATTCTGAATTTTCTGTGAAGTTGTGGTCGTCCTTGTACTTATTTTATAGAAATTGCACCTTTTCATGAATAGTCTAACACATAAATTAATTAAAGAAAATGTATACTCATATAATGTGATATACAGAAACTTCTAAAATCTTCCTTATTTACTGACAAAAGAAAAAAAGAAAATAGAAAAAAAAGGAGAGAGAGACGACCTTTACAAAGAAAAAAAGCGATACCTAAAATAGACATGCACTACATTTACATTTACCGCGTACAGCCTACCCCTCACATTTCGAGATTGGCTACTAAGAACACAAAATCACTGATTTCAAGGGCAATAAAGGTGAAAGTGATCTCAACTCTGGCTTGAAACACAAAACCAAACAAAGGCACGCATTCGTCCAACGAATGCCTCACACCAACCTTATTAGCACTTCTCCAGAACTTCGAGATCTGATCCCTTTGTCTTGACGTTCATCTAGGCATGGAGAAGTTCATCCTTATAAATTGATTATATTAATTATTAGGAATTCGTGCCTCCTGCTGATTGGCGCTTTTTCAGTAGAAGAGGCGGTTACCAGGTGTGACAAACCATTGAATAGGCCAACATGTTAAGTTGACCTCATTATGACATTTCCAAAGAGCTACCATCATGCCACTGGACAAGTTAACAATTTACAGGCACATGTAATTAAAGCCACCTCAATTTCTTTTTTAAAAAGGAACAACTTCAGTAATTTTCTGCTGTTGACTCCGGATAGAACTGTCATAAAAGTTGCAATTTAAAATCGATAAAAATATATAAAAAGAAATGAAAGACTTTTACCTATGACTATCCAAATGATCCTTTACGCTAAGGGAAATCAGTTTTACGCTAACGTTTAAGAATTTCTTGAAAATTGCTCTTAGTATTTGCAAAATAATTTCAACTGTCTGAACTGTTTTTATCTTGTCTGTTTTTTTTCAACAGCCATATTTACAGGTTGATAATTGCTTGTGACTGTTAAAGGCAAACTGGAAATGTCAGAGGCAAATCACTGAAGCCTGTGGATCTATTTAAATGGTTCGTCACATCTTATATTACTGCCTCTGTCACTTTTTCAGTGATGGTATTTGTATAGGTAATAGGCTAAGCATGACTTGTAGTGATATTTGGCATAGATACCACGAGTAATATCATGCTATTATTTGTTTGTACAACTACCCACAAAAGGTTTGTAATTTTCACATGTAGGTTTTTCAAATTAAGCTGAAATACCACTGCTCTAAACCAATCAAATTGCAGAAATTTATCGTGTAGTAGTACAAGAAATTTGAATCCTTTTTTTAATTAAAATCAGAAAAAAAGCATAAAGCTTTGTTACTTAATGAATCGAGAAAGTACTGGAATTAATACAATCAACATATAAAAATATTAAATTGAAAACTAAAAGATAATGTCTCATAGGAAAAATTCCTTTTGAAAAATGACCTAAAGATTTGAGAATTTTCAAGTGAAAATACAAGCTGTAATGAAAATACTTACTTCAATTTATTGTTAAGATGGCGAATTAGGTTTGCTTTTATCTGATTTTGAAATTGCTATCTTTGCAAATGTTACTTTGAAAAAATCGATTCATGAGCAAAACTTTGCTGGGATTTGCACTGTTTTTATTTCCTACTCTTTTCTTATTTTTTAACAGGGGTTTGCGTTTTGATAATTACATGTACCTGTAAAATTGTTTACTTTAATTTCCATTGATGGTGGAAAACTGAAAATGTCAGAGGCAACTGTTCCAATAGTTTGTCCCGCCTCACTGCCTCTTCCAAAGGCATAAACCATTTCTTAGAAACAAAGTAACAAATTAAGAGAAAAAAATGTGATCTATCCAGTAATGATGTGGAAAAATACATTATAATAATAATAAAATATCTGATCGAATACCAAAACATTTTCTACAAAAGTAACATATCTAATCGATAATTATCTAAGTTGTAAAAAAAGATCGTTAATTTAAAAATATTTTTGGAAAAACGTGGCTTAATAATTTCATCAGCATAGTTTCAAAAGTTTGCATGGCAATTTCAGTCAAAATAAAACCGTTCATATATCTGATATATGTTTGCAAGGTAAGAAACTAATAAAGTAAACAAACATACCTAGTTTTATTTATTGTTTTGATAGTGAAGTAATTTTATCGGGTTTTGTTGTATTTATTGTTGTAAAGATTACTATTTATTTTTTAAGCTTTAACTCAATTTAACATCTAAGCCCGTTTTTATAAGCAAAACTTTACTAGAACTTTCAACGCTATTTCTATTTTATAGGTTTTTTTAAGCTTAGGACAAAACAAAATGAAAAGAAAAGCTGACCAAAAAACAATAATACTACCAATAATAATACTTATGAATGATTATGATAATAAAAATGATAAAATAAGATGATAATATAGATATAGAATAGAAAAACTAATGGCTAAAAGTGAAAAAGATAAAATCTGTTAGCATAATCTTAAAAATTATAAGCTAAAAATTATTTATAATCAAATAAGCGGAAAAATACTTTCTTAGTTAAGAGCTCAATTAACAAATGACACACTTAAACAGGTCAGTTTTTCTCCCAGAGCAAGTTTCTTGTGAGTGTTTATTGCAGCAAAAAGCAGTTGTTAAATCATACCTTAAATAAGTAGTCTAGCTGCCAGCAGTGTACAGTGGATTGATGAATGTTTTCTGAGGTAGAAATTTGCGCGGTTAAATTTGAAGTCGTTTCCGAATTGAACAAGGCGCATTTGGAATATTTGTTGATTTAAAAGGGGTAAAAATAAGTCCACTTGTCTCGTTCTTGGTGTTTCGTGAGTTAAAAATATTTAAAGCCTTAAAAATAACAAAGAAAACTAAGAAGGCAAGACCTACTGTGCAGAGTTATCAGGTACCGTGCGTACCAGCTCTTATTCATCTTCAATTTGGTCAAAATAAGGCCGAGAAAAATTGGTGAACAGACTGTATCTTAATAAAAAAACTGTTATAATTGAGAAATATAAAAAGATGATTTGACTTATGGGGGACGAGGCCAGCATTTTCCCGGAAGTACTTACAGATTCCCCGTGCAGATTCAGTGTTAGAGCGATGAAATGGCAATAGAGAGATTTAGAATCACGTTTACATCATAATCGACCACGTGGTTAAGTTTGCCCTTTACTTGTTGCTAGTCATTATTTCTACACTGGAATAAGTTTTATGATGCTATGTTCATCCATCAGATTTATTTGGAAAATTTCATTTCTTAATGTGAGTTGTCAACTTGAATCTCAGGTTTTCCGTTTGCCGTAATCGTGACTCTAAACTTCTCCGATACAATAATTGAATCGTAAGGTCAAAGTGTTCTTACAAAATAGCTAACCGGCGCCTGCCACGAAGGTTAATCGGTCCGTCCATCATTAACATACGCACAAGCAATACAATTTTGATCAGGATAGAAAGAACCCGGCCTTGGAAAACACTGTTTGCATTTGTACGCAGTGTAGTTCTGACAAGTATGTTGATGAGGTTGCGCGTCCAAAGATGACGAGGAGTGAAGATATAAATAATGACACTGGAACAAAGTAAGAAAGACGAGACAATCATAACGTGTAGCTGGTGAAAGATGTATATTAGAGGGACTAAGTGTAGGATTGTATCTAACCTCCCACGCAGACGTTCTTAGGTCCTGCCAGGAACCTGACGAACACCTAAGAACGTCTGCGTGGGAGGCTAGATTGTATGCTACGTTTTGGGTTGATGAAAATATACCTTGTTTATTGCTTTAGGGATGCCATGAGTGTAACAGTCTAATTGTTTTTCGTTTCGTACCGTTTTTGCTTTTAGCTTTGTTAGGTCATTTTCAATATGTTTATCATTAAGAGATACCGGCTCTCATGCGAAAAAGAGTGGAAAAACCCCCTTCCTAGATCGGAAGTTTTAAGACTATAATCTTGTTTAGAAGAAAACAATTGTCTAGAAGGAGCGTCAAGAGACTGGAAATACTACAAGCCTGAATGGAAGGCTTTTGAATTTTGACGCTGATTTATTTTATTTTTTCTTATACTTAAAAAACAAAAATAAGAATAAGACAGAATGAAAAATAAAACAGCTGCTTGCAATGTAACATCTCCAGAAATAGTAACAATCTATATTTCTCACCACAGTATAAGCAAAATATGATGGTAGTAAAATATACACTATAGCGAACATTCAATAGAACCCAGGTACCTCCAACATGATTAAACAGAAAGAATAGCAAAGGTAAACTCATGCAACAAGGGGGAAGTTCACCTTTTTAAAAAATGCATAATAGCATATTTTATGAGAATGAGAATATTATTTTGTGTGTTTGAAATCTGTAAATACAATACAATTATATACTATTGTCGTTTAATAAACTACATCAGATTATTCTTTTCTCTAAACGTCAAGGGCAGCCAAATGTTTGATGCTAAAGACAGTTCGATGAACGGTACATGAAATGCGTGTAAAGTTAGAGCCAAAAGCATCATGATAAAATCTTTTTAATTGGAGAATAATACATTCAAAAATATTTTCGGCCTAAAATCGCCGGGAAATAAGAATATTTATTCTGGAATGGAAAAACATTATTCTTATTAAAAGGAGATTTTGATTATGAACTTTATGTGGAAGAGGCAAACAGACCTGACGGGACCATTTGAATAGGCCAACGTGTTTAGTTGCCCCGGCCCAATATGCCACCATGAACTGAATTGACAGGTTGACAATTTTCTGCAAGAACAAGTAATTCACACCATGCATGTAAATCTAATTCTGCGTTTAAAATAATAAACAGAATTTTTAAAAAGATTGTTTCTCCAAGCAGGCCACCTCGGTATCTTGACTGGTTAAATGCGTTTTTCAAACTGATCAGCATTGATCAACATGTAGGATTTCCATATATTCATAATTTCATGATCAACATTGTAGCGGGGAGAAGAACTAAATATAAAGTTATTCAATACAATTGTCCAGTTACTAATAACACGTTGTCGCCTGCCTGCATGTTCAAGCTTTAATTGACGCTTTGTTTATGGCAATTTAAAAGCTGTCCTCTTGAAAAACAATAATTACTTAATAGCCAGCAGTTTTCAGTCGCTCCATGTATAAATTCTTGACCGTAAATAAGATTTTCATACTACCTTTTTTAAGCTGAAACAAGTTCATATATTTCGCACTTACTCATGACAGTGAATTTGTTTTCAATCACAAAATGAGGACAGCGCATCACTTAGAAATTATTACTTCTTATCATAAATTATAAACCAAAAGTTTGTATTTGCGCTGCATAGTAAGGAACGGTGATTTTCCAGTTGGCCTCAACCAAAGTTGAAGTAAAGAGAGAAAAATTTAATAATAGCTGTCATCATTGTAAACAGGTAGTATTTATTACTTTTCCTCTTCTTTTTTTTTTTTTTTTTTTACGTTTTTATCGAAATCAAAAACTCTTCTCAATCTTTAAAACTAAAGTCTTTTCCAGGCATATTCCGAACTTAGAACTGTTAACCCTGTCGCGCTGTAAAGTGTGGTCATAAAACTCCACTTGTAAAACAACACGGGTAGAAACCACAACAAGACTAGCTATTCATTAATTCCTGTAATTCACAGTTCGGTAATTTTTGCCCCATCCCTAGTCGTCCGCGTTTTCTTATTTTGGGGATATATTTTATAATTAAGAGTGCGTCCGGGGCGAAGACAATGGTAGGAAGGGGCCGGAAGAAAACCTCGCTCTTTTTTTTCTTCCCATCACTCCCAGCTTGCGCCCTATGGTCGTTCCTATTGTACCACACTAGCACTCCGCACATCCTGGTTGCAGCCTTCTGTTCAAGACGCGTGATACGTAAATAGAGAATGAAAATAACAAGATTCAAAGCAATGAAACCGGCGGAAAAAAGCAAATAGTAAATTGTAGTCGAGCAGTGCGTCTTTTAGCGTTACCCCGCAATATATCACATGGCCATCTCTTTCCATTTTGTAACAAGGAGCCAGTGGAAAGAAGGCCGCTATGAATAAGAACAATGTTGATAGCAACAAAAAGGTTCTGACGTTCTTTGTTAACAAGGTGACTTTAAAAGGGTCACAGTAGCGACGAACCTGTCCATGGCTATTAACTGACTGAGAAACACTTCTCGTAAAACTTCCAATTTCGCCAAAAGGCCTCCAAAAAGGCTTCCACGGTTTGATATTATCGCGTCAGTGAGGAACAAGGGCCATATGGTGAGACACCAAAGAAAGTCAGACGCCGCCATGTTGGCGTAGTAGTAGTTTGTCAAGGTGCTTGTTCTAAGAACAGGAAATTTTTACGTACATCATCCAAATCACGAGAATGTTCCCAATAACAGCCATTAAGATGATTATTGCCAAGATTGCTGCGAAGATTACGGATATGGCGTGATATGGACACGAGAACACATAACCGAAATCAGTGCGAAACTAGAGTTGGAAATGTTCATTCCGAACGACGTCTGCAAATGTTTTTCTTGAGGTGCCAGCTCTCTTGATTTGACCTAGCAATAAATTTGAAATGTGAACATTGTAGATAAATAAATACAATGATAAAAAATTCACTTTTTGCTTATCTGAAGTGTCGTCCATTTGCAACAGCCCTTGCAGTTTCCTTGAACAGGCGTGAGATGCTTGCCGCGTACATGTTTGGAGGAGGAGAATCGACGGGGAACCTATTAAATTACACTTCACATTACTTTTTGCCTGTTCCCGAACATCGGAGGATTGGTGAGAGGTGACTGTATTTGCTGAGTAGTATATATGAAAATAAAGCATTGAATTTTTTCAAGATTATCATTAAGAATAAGTAAGAAAAAATATTGCAGTATTGCATTAACGAGTTGTAGATTTTTTTAGGATTGTTTAATACAAATTTTCCGTCCAAATTCAGTCCATGAAATCATTTGAAAAGCAAAATTAAACGTTTCGAATAACAAATGCATCGTGCAACGTTCTAGTCCTTTTTTGTTGTTTAAGTACCGGTAGTACTATATCACCTGCAGTGAAAGGCGAGCCGCGTTTGTTTTGTGGAATTTTCTCTACAAAAACTTTTTTTTAGCTCAAAAGTTTGAACGCGCAAACATCTTTGAGCAGGTGTGTGTATACGGGTAAACCTCATCTACTGATATTATCATTCGTTATGGAATTTGATACCATCATAAAAGTTTTAATTTCGTGAACAAAAAAAAAAGAAAGAAAAAACCTGTACAGCTCCAGATGACTATAACTGACTGAAGATAAAAAATCAACTTGAATTTGTGCAATAAACCTTGGGTTCAACCTGGGAGCAATCATTGACTTCTATGCTGAATAAAAATATATTTAACCCATGAATGCAATATAATCAAACATAGCAAGCTCATGTAATTTTTTTTTTTAAAAAAAAGGTTACTGCAAAAATGTAGACCCCTTCCGTCAAGCAGTAGCCAATTAATAACTATAATCATAACTATGACAAAATTCCCAAATCTGATTGGCTATCAAGTGTCCTGATTTTAGCACTAAGGAGTCATGCCTGTAATTTAGGGTACGCGCCATCGCACACGCGCTGGCAAAAAAACTCTGGGACTTTCCTGTGTTTTAAGTTTAAAAAGGCCTAAAATATCACAAATTTTGTTATAGTTAATTTTGATTAACTGGTGGCAGTAATTCGTCAGTTGTCCAATTCGGTCTGTAATTATACTCGTGATTAAACAAATCGGACCGCCCGCTACGCGGTCGTCCGATTTTGTTAATCACTCGTATGATTACAGATCGAATTGGACTCCACTCAGTCCTATTACCATTATATATAAAAACCAAGAGTACAACCGTTTGTTTTGTTTTTGTTTTTTTTCTCTCTCTTTGCCTTGCAATTCCTAACCTGCGTGGCAGGCGTTTGAAAGGGAGGGGAAGGGGTCGGAGTTTCGTGTCTCCCGTGCCTAAAATTCCCTGTCCCTTCCCTTTCAAACGCCTGCCACGCAGGCTATGCCATTCCTTTTCCCCGCTCTCTATGTTTTCACTCTCCTTTTCCTTCCTTATTTTCTGGCTTTTTTTAAATATCGGATGCATGCGGAAAACGTGCCTTTTTGCCTTTGTTCATTTAAATGGCTGCAACTTTCGGTAGGCTCAAAAATGTGCCTCACCACTAAGTAATCTAACATATATTGACCTGTTGCTTGGCAAATACGGGATTAAGCTCACCGCGTCCCGTCAATAGAGAAAGTGCAAGGGTGCTTTAACACGGCCTGGAACAAGATTACAACACATAATTTTGAACAATTTCAATTTAGGGGTCGACCATTTGACTTTTGAGGAGGTTATGGGTGATTTCAGAAAAAAAAATATCCTACAGACAGATTTCGAAGGAAAAAAGATCTTGCAAGGAACTACCTTGCAAAAAAAATTGCCTACTGACTGAAAAAAATATATTTCAAAGCGGACGGCGCTGGAAAAAAATCTCACAGCACTATTGTATGTCAGGAAAAAAATTTCTGTCACCAGAGTTTTTTGGGGAAAAAATTCTTACCCAAACCAAATCACCCATACCCCTACGCACCCCCTCCCCCATTCCCTCTCAAAAGTCAAATGTTCGACCCGGCTAAGGGGCGGACGGTAATCAAACGCTCAAATGCGTATCGCAGATGCCTTTTCAGTGGTGAAAAATTGGAAGCGAAAAATTATCAACTCTGGCACGTGCTGATACACTCAATAACTTGTCGTTAAGGCTCTAAAAGATAGCTATTTTTCGCTTATTATTGACATATCGTTTGCTTTTATTAAATTGATAACCAAATTTCATTGCTGCAATAATTTCAAACTTTCCGAATCAATTTATCATGAAACTGTTTGACTTTGGAACGTTAAGTGAACTTTGTCTTCCTCAAATGCTGTTAAGATACCTCAAATTGACGAGGTTGGACTAGTAAACAATCGGCCTTGCGGAAAAATATTTTTTAGCGTTTGAGAAATCAGTAATGATCGAGTATTGAGAAATAAATTGTTAAATCGCTGAGATTATAAGTTGAGCAAGTTTTGCTCAGGGTAAAGAAGAGTGAATAGTGAGACAGTGAACTGAATAGGTGAGACACTAAAATATATGACGCTTTGAATGAATTGGACCACGAATCGGATGAGTTGGATGAAAGTTAATTGCCTAAATATATAAAGCGAAAACTGAATGGAGTGAACTAACTTTAGTGCTGTGGGCTATTACACACATATCCCCAGTACACGAGAGGAGAGATGTTTATGGTGTGATAGACATATTAAATTCTGCAAGCAGAATACTGCAATGCTGATCGTACCACGTGAAAATTAAGTCTGCAAGACATCAACACGACACCGAAAGAACTCAAAACAGAGCGCGATTGTAGCCATAGACAGCTGTTTCGCCCTCTTTGGGGCTCGTCAATATGGCGTAACAACCAGAGATCAGGCTCTGATGAAAAAATATCCGCGCACTCTGATTTTAGCCCTGACCGAGAACTCCTCACACCCACAGAATCACTTCATACCACATGTCTTCTGGGGGGCAAGAGTCCAAGTGTCAAGTTGATGTCTCGCAGAGGAAATAAAGAGTTGGCCAATACCAACCTAAAAAACATGGACAAAACCATGCAAAAATTACAGCATATCGGATCTATAAAAGATCTACGGCCCAAAAATTCATAAAGTACAAACAGTTTGTACTTTATGTGATGATTCCGCCCAACCATCCGCATGGTGGCTCAAATTTATAGGCAAAAAGACAATGGCGGAGTTTTCAGCCAATGGGAAATAGGCAGACGTCATGGACTATCCAATCATGAAACACTTGTAGCTATTTCAATATTCATTGGGAAGAAATCAAGGCCTGTTTGTGTAAAGCAAGATAATTATATTAATTGAGCGCTGGGTTTGAGAGATTTTTAATTGCGAATAAAAGCGTTCGTTAAAAAGAGAGAAAAAAAAACATGTAGGAAACCGAATAATTTTAGTTTATAACCGATTAAACCAAAGTTCAGTGGGGAGAGAAACATCTTAAAACTGTCTAACTTACAGCCGGCAGCCGGTTTAGTCAGCGATAGCGCTTGAAACTTCAAACTTCATATCGTTAGGACGTTTACTTAAGAATGTCCAAAACTACCACAAACGAACTTCTTTACGAAAAAGAACATTAAGCGCTCTTTTCGATAGAAAAGAAAACAACTTCACCGCATTACCGCATAAGGCCAGGGTTTGTTTGCAGGTAAGGCCTAATTTTTTTTTCTTCGGGGGGTTGCTTTTTTAACTTCTTCGCCCTCTTCGCAGTTAAGACAGCGTAGATCCAGTATAATTCCATCTGTCAGCTGATCTGTCTTATCCGCATGATCCAATTTGTTGCGTTTGTTGTGTTCTCGTCACAACGTACAATAACAGCAATTTCACTTTATTACCTGATTCACCTTAGGAATAGCACGGATACTTCATCGATCGACTCCAATATTAGATATAAAAGCAAGCGTTGGCGGTCAACCTTTAAGACTGATAGTGATAAATTCTGTCTGTTTATCTATGCTAATGGTAGCCTTGAAGTTTTTCGATAGGATAGACAAAGACACAATTGAGCTTTAGTGTAGTTTTTGTTCAAGCGAACAATGAAGGCGCCTATATTAATCATGTCGACGCAAGAGCGCTCAAGTTACTTCCCAACGTAACAAATCAATAAGAAATAATCAAACTGGAAAGGGAGGACAGCGCTTTGACATCTAACGTTGTCATCCAACGCACCAGTCACCGAAAGGACAATCAAACCTAAAAACAGCATTCATTAATGAAACTAAAGTTTACACTGAAATCCTAAGTCTAATGCTGCGAACAGATGCTGGGCAGTAAAAAAGATGAACACTGTTTGCTAATGAAGCCTTTTATCAGAGAAAAACCACTTAACATAGAACGCATTTTAGAAAACTAGATATCACCCCTAAAAACTTTTCATCTGTTCGGATCTACCGATTTTTCTAGGTGGCCTTTTTAGGGTAAATATCCGTTTAAAATTGAATTATACCATTTTGTAGATGTTCGAAAATCCTAGGAGAGGCAGGCAAGCAAGAAATTTTATAACAAATGTTCCGAAAATTCTAGTTCTCAAATCGTCTTCCGAACAGATATTTTCCCGAAAATTGCTGTTGGGTGCCCCTGTTTTATTGGGATTAAAGACTGAAAGAGAGAAAAGAAAAGCACAAAGCCTGAACGAAACTCAAAAATTATGATTATAATAATGATGTACTGTACTTTTTTTTTTCTTTCCTTAAGCACAGGAATAAGGAAACTTTTACTCTTGGCAGTCCTGTGTAAATATTCGAATCAAATACCTAAAGTGATCCGGTTTTGTCTCGCCGAAGATAAATTGGGTTGTTTTGCCCCTGCTGGCGGTAACGACCGCCCATTAGGAGGGTCTTATGAGAACAATGCTTCCAAGAGCCATTATGGTCCTTGATGCTTCTTAATTCTAAATTTAGCGCAAAAACGGAAAAAAAAATTCTCGATCTTATTGGGTATTAGTCTGTGACATACCCTCTCCGAAAATTCCATCTAATTCGGCTCAAGAACTCTGTCTGTGAAAACTAAATCTATAATGGAAGCATCATAAAATAATTCAATTTGGTCAAGGCTATGATTTTTATAGGAGACGATTTTGTGAGTGTTTTTTTTTCCGCTGATCAATTCGATTCTAACTTTGCTGGTGACTCGTTCATATCAGTAGTCGATGTCGTGACCGCCTTCGAGATACGAAATTACGAAATTCTTCTTTAGAAGAATCACGTTTCTCATTACTTACAACCGACGACACCAACGGTAATGATAACGTCAAAAAAGCTGCAATAGTTTTACTAAGCGAAACCACAACTTTGCGCGTACATCACGCGTTTTTGCACATTACTGTATTTCCTTTGCCGTCACTGCAGGACTACAACGTGAAAATGCCTAATTTCACGTATAATGGAGGACGAAGTAAGCGGCGACATATTTTTCTTTCTCTTTTCAAACGTGAGTGCTGTCCCCAAGAAATCAACTCCAGGGAAATTCCCCTGTATTTGACATTTTAAGGGAATTGGAATAAATGCGACTAAGGTTGAAACAAGGCGAATTCATTTTTAAAATGATGTTTTCACTGTCGTCGCCGTCGTCGATGCTAATTAAAGCCCTAATAAGGGGGGAAGGGGGGGGGGGGGGATACGGGTTTGCTGGCTATTTTAGAACCCTTGACAGATCGGGAACCAAAAACTTGGCGAACCATTGTTCTATATTATACTCTCATTAACAGCTAGCTATGAAGCTAAAATGCGCATTTTCATCATTCCCTACAAGGGGAGAATTTGTTTCTTCGCTTACTTGATTAATCTTCAGAGGTGAGTGTAGGCTTAGTATTAGGAAGTGACCGGATCAAGCGACAAGCGTCAGGGCCACTTTGCGCAATAAGATCAACCGGCGCCACGAAAATTTGAGCGGACATGGGGTATATACGATGCTATTAAAACAAGGAGATGAAGATTGTCAGTTGGCAATAAAAATGGCAAAAGATAAAATTGGAAATGAGACAATACTATCCTGAAATGGGATGTCATGCAGGTTGTTATGAGTGACGTGAGAATATACTCTTAATCCTGAGAATGAAACATTGAAATCAAAACACATTTTTTGTTTACCTTTTTCATTTTAGTTCCCTCTATTTTATATTTCATGTGAATTCAGTCAATTCGTCCGCTCCTCGTTTTGCTGTCACTTCTCTTTCCCGAATTGAATCCACCAGTCATCCCGACCTATTTAGCAACATTTACCGGAAATGTATATCCTTTAATGTTAATTGTACTTGAGGTGAATAACATACGCAGTTTATATAGACTTGCAAAAAGGCTTTAAATAAAAGTGGTCCCAAAATTATAGAATAGTAATTGTCAATACTAAATAATAATAATAATAACGATAATAATAAGCTTAAGAAAAATGGAAGCTTTGATAAACAGTAATTGCTTTCAAGAAAAAAAATTCTCAGATTGAGTGTCCATGCGCTACACTGAGCTAAAATAGCACTTAAAATGATAAGCCTTTCAGTTTTGGCAAACTGTGCCTCTTGTCATGAAAAGTGATAATTGAGGTCAAAATTTGGGATATCTTTTTTTTCCGGTTGTTAACATTTTAAGATGTCTTTGTGTGTGACACGCTGACCGATCATTGTGATAAAGAAGGAATGGTCTTATCTTTTGAGAAGGAGTTTCTCCAGCTACCGGAGGAAAACGGCTGCGCCCTTGTGGCAATCTTTCGTATGCGGTAAAAATAGACATTGTCAAAAGGGTTTTTTTGGCAAAAAAAGGGGCAAACAAACAAAAAGAAGACATCAAGAGGGCAAATTCCCACTAAGAGTTTAGCGTCAACACGAAATTATCCAACGTATAGCGATAAATTCGTGAACTATAATTATTGATCTGCTGCCAAATGAAGAAATTATGCTTACAAAAAAAAATAAAGACATTACAGAATAGAAATAAAAAAATATTATTTTGGTCCTAAACCTTGGAAGGAGCTCAAAGGTTTAACTTAAAGGCACGTTTCCAATAGGATGCTTTGTATTCTTAAGGGATATAAGAAGATAAGCACTCGACAGATTAACTACGATAATGTCGTGAATGATTGTTATGTATAACTTGTGGCATTAACTTGACTCTTCAAATTCCTTGAATGGTATATATATACTGCACGTTTTAAGCAATATTAGTTGCAAATAGCTTGTAAAAGTGATGTCGATGATTTGTGATAAATTGCTGGACTAAAGTGTACAATATGGTCGAATTCAAGCGAAGAGTGGGAAAAAATGTTGCTTCCGAAAGATTCGTTCGTCAGTGTAGTTTAGTGGCAACAATTAGATTTGATTCAGGCAACATCCACTTTCTTCATACAGTTTTTTTCTGTTGCTCCATTTTCCTCTTAGCTGCAATGCCAGGTAAGCTGACTCGAGTTGCTCTGTATATATTTTCGCCCAATGACACCAGCTAACAAGAAAATTTTCAGTCTTCTTGAAGTTATAAGGTTTACTACAAAACAGTTCTTTGAAGTGCATGACTGAAAAGTTCGCCTCCAAGGTTACTCAGACTAAAATTTCACTAGGTCCCTTTTCATCATAAAACTAAGCACTTCGATGAATAACTATGCGGACACTCTGAGGCAAACTCTACTGCCTTGACACTTCCTCGTCCTTCTATTTTTCTATGGCGTTTCGTGTTAAGAAAAACGTAGTTGTAAACGTTTTCTTTTATAAAGCAGTGCAGTTTTTACGTCAGATAATTCCACAACAAGTTCAAGAATGATAGCTAATGATATGATTCCTGTTGCCGGCTTTTTCACATAAAGGCCTGACTATTATCCTTATAAACCCGTTAAGTAAAAGGATGGTTTATAATCAATTAAGATTAACAGAAAGTCACAAGTTCTTAGACAAAAGTAAACACAAGCGGCTAAATAAACAGAGATTTTAGTCTCTGAGAGGACTATGTCGCCCGTGCTCTGACGCCAAGTTTGTAGTTGATTAAATTGATTAGACTGGAGTTGACGCCAAATGTGAGTGAAGTTTGTTGTTGATTCAATTTATTCGCATCCTTGATTTGACGGGTATTTTTGTCCATGCAGGTACCCCGGTTTGGCCTTCTTCTCAGAAAGACTGAAACATTTTCAATCTTGTCCTAGATCCGGAACGGCAAACAAAAAACCATGATATCGATCTGAATATAATATGTCTGTCAATAAATTGTTATTATCATGGTAATCATCATTACTTAAAACCTCTTAGTGAGAAAAGAAAAAAGGGATAAAGTTAAAATGGGACTAACTTCAGTTTAACGGGAATTTTGAAGGGAATTTTTGTTTCAACTCGGCAGGTGCAGTAGCCCTGGAATTCCTCCAGGATCCTCCAGTAGTCCTTTCATCTCACGTTGGCAGGAGTGTTGACTTCAATTGTTCAACAGATGATCCAAACGCTGCAGTGTCACTTTTGTTTTCTGATAATTTTGGAGCTTCTTGGAGTGAGAAGCTAGTCACACCAAATAAAGTTGTCTTGAAGAAACAAGTGTTCACTTTAATAAATATCGTTTTGCGAGATGGTGGAATCTACGCTTGTAGGGCGACAGACCAGTCAGGGAAGACTATTCAATGGCCCAGTAATCATGGATTCTTTTTTGTACAATCAGGTGTGTTGATTCGCTGAGGGCTAGACCATCTTCACGATACTCGCAATACTCTGCAAGCGCTTAAATTAAGGATTATGTGTCACGTGGTTTCTCAGGGGGGCAAACACACGATAGAAAGCAGTCAGGTAATACAAGTAATCATGGGTTTGTTTATTCCCTCATAACAAGACATTTCTGGTGTCTAGAATGAATCACCTGGAACACGATTTCTTGTTTCGGCACATGTAGGAGAAGATAGCGTTGCCGAGCGGTTAGAGGGCTGGACTTGCAATTCGGAGGCCCCGAGTTCAAGTCCCGGCCTGACCGTTAGCTGGATTTGTTCACAGTAGTCCCGAGTTCAAATCCTCGACCACGCTCAGTGAATAGTTATAGCCAGCTGGTTTGCCTCCGACCAGTTGGGATTCTTGACCATGTTATGTCATGATTTAAATTATTTTTTTTGGTCATTTGCAAGGCCCCAACAGCATTAAGTGCCATAAATACTGCCGAGGGTAAATAAAGGAATTATTATTGTTATTTTAATCTTAGAGAGATGTTTATTGCGCTCGTTCCTCAGATACCATTTGGAGAAACCACTGTTGGCATTGCGAAGTGTTGGCTGCTTTCTTAAGCTTAAGGAAAACATCAAATATTCCCACAGATTTTTTTTTATTCCCATAGATATTAGAGAAAGAGAGACATA
Source organism: Porites lobata (assembly GCA_942486035.1). Taxonomy (NCBI): domain Eukaryota; kingdom Metazoa; phylum Cnidaria; class Anthozoa; order Scleractinia; family Poritidae; genus Porites; species Porites lobata. The sequence goes on along the minus strand of CALNXK010000025.1, from coordinate 3,240,186 downwards.
GACATATAAGACATAGAGTACTTTATCTAAAGACGATTAAAAACATCTGTTTAAAACCGCGACAATTTAAATCTAAAACACTGGTTTACATTTTTGTGGAGTGGGTGCCTGTTGATGAATATATCATTTTCGGATAAGCCAAGGAATCTCCCACTATTTTCAAAAATCCGCAACCGAAGTATTTACCGTTTGTATACCGTAGAACTAGTATCCAGTACATATTATATCGTCTTCCTTCCTACTTTCGTTTACTTTTCTGCTGTTGTTTTAGCTTGTTTCATGTTCGTTTAATTCACGTTAAAATACCTGATTCTTGAACATACTCTGCAGCTGAGCTACCAAGATATTTTGTTTTGATACCAAACAAATCAATATACGTGATGCAAGGGCAGAGTGGAGAAGTTACGTGTGAATGTGAAGGTGCTACAGTGTGTAAACTAAACTGGGAAAAGCAAGAGGATGATGGTGAATCATATGCTGCTGTCCCTGAGAGCCGAGTGACCGTCAACAGAAATTTGTCTGCAAACAGAGTACAGGCTATCCTGAACATTACAAATGCACAGCCTGAAGACTCTGGTACGTACAAGTGCAACGTATTGGTTGAACCTAATAAATCTGACTTCAAGCTCATCGTCATTAGAGTAAACGGTAAGTTGAGCCTAATTAAGCCGTTTAGCTTACGTAGCAGGCGTTTGGAAGTATTTTGCAGGAAAGAATGGGGCGCGCAACGGAGACACGTGAGGGGAGAGACGTGTCTCTCTCGCGCGCCTCCGGTCGTTCTTTCTCGCATATCACTTCCAAGCGCCTGTTACGCAGACCAAAGTCGGTTAAATGTAGTCCGGTGAACTTTCAGAACTTGCAACATATTTTTAAGCGTTCTGAAAGATTATTGCTTGTAACCAGGTACTGTTGTTCTTAATATACTATTGAATAAAAATAAACAACAACTACATTGACAAATTAAACAACAAACAGACAGTTGAAACAAAAAGCTTATTTTTTACCAACATGCTTACACTATAAGTAGTTCGAAAACGTCTTATTTACTTCATTAAAATGCATGTAAAAACTTAATTTATGTTCAATACTTATACCTGAAAAGGTAGCTAACATGGTTATAAAACGTCTAACTTACTGAATGAAAGTTTATACAAAAACTTTAACTGATGTTCAATGAGTTCTTTAAATACGATGATAATAAAGTTTCAACTTCTGTTTTGCGGGTTGTTGACTTCGTACCTTAATTAATACATGTCTTTGAATAATGTGACGTTCTAACACCGTTTTTTGTCGATAGCTCCAACAGCACCTAGAATCACTGCACCCCGTAATGGAAAAACCATAGTTCTAGAGGAGGGATCGACAAAGATCCTCAAATGTATAGCAAAGGGAGCTCCTAAACCTAACGTTACCTGGTACAGAAAAGGCAAGCAACTACACAGCAAACGAACAGTAAATGATCGAAAAAGTTGCAAGGATACTGCTTATGAGGTCTATGAAGAAAACGAGGAAACTTCAGGATTACATACGTTGTATACGGTTCAAGTTCTTAGAATAAGAAGTGTTCTGTATCCAAGAGATCAAGGAGAGTTTAAGTGTGTCGCATCGAATGGAGTTTCAGATGTTCAAGCAGTTTTGCACCTTCAAGTACAAGGTGAGCATGGGCCGCTAGTTGAAGACTGATTCATTTAAGGGGAGTCTCGACCACTTTTTTCGCAAAAAGCTTCGATATTGGCCTGCAGTTTTTCATGATACGACCTCGGGCCAATATTGCCCAGTTGTACGGCTCCCGCGCTCTGTAAGTAAGTCAATACGCGTGCATTCTCTGAATTCTGTGATAGCCATTTCGCATTTTTCCGACCCGACTCTCGTACCAGCCTTTCATATGTAAGTTTGCTGTTCATCTCTTTGCTCCAGGAGATTCTTAGTTCTGTTTGGCGAAAAGCCGTTAGGTAGATTTTTATCAACAATCATTATGTAGAAACTTGTTTCTTTATTGGTCCCTAGTTACAACAAATTCACACCAAGCGGGAAGCCAAGGAACACCCTTTGTTTTCTTTTCTCTCATCTCTACATCTCCAGCTGCGTAGCTGGCGGGATATTCTTGTGCCCGGTGTACTTTCTTGCACTCCCACGCTAATCCCGCCAGCTACGCAGGCTATGCCGAATTTCTGGAACCGTTCCACACAAAATTCTCATGTTAATCACTATCAGGCTGTTTTTAGTGGTATAAATCCCTTTATTTGTTTGTTTGCTTTGTTTGTTGTCGGTACACAGTCGACTTAGTAAAACACCTAAAGTTACGACCACCAAAGCCGATAAATGTACTACAAGGTCAAGAGGCCAGGGTGAAATGCGACCTACAAGGTACCTTAACGGCTACGCTAGAATGGAAAAAGCAGACTGTTTCAGGAGATGTACCTGTTCCAGACAGTTTGGTCTCTGTTATTAAAGACAGGAGCATCAAGCGAACCAGAGCCGTTCTCAAGATTAAATACACGCAAATGGAAGACAGTGGCGTTTATAAGTGCGTCTCAAAGGCTTTCGGCAAAACACATTTCAAGCTCGCCTATATTACAGTGAAAGGTAATTCATTTTTCTTTTAGTAATTGACTAGATGTGGTACTACTAGCGTACGCAGAGAAGATGATAGTACTTTTAATTAGCTTTCTGGTGACGTGATTTGCTCTTCAACTACCGAATCGAGCCACCCTCTGGGGGTGGGGTGGGGGAGCAGAGGAAGAGAAAAAGCCTTTCCTCCTCGACCCCCACTTCTGAAAGAGCTTGCTGCTAGCAGGATACCCTTGAAAAGGGACAACTGGCGCGGTTATAGAGTTCCTGTTTACAGTGATCGACTGAAAATTTTATCTACGAGACTCTGTGACTCTGTGAACTAAATTGAGGTCAGCCGCTTACGGAACTATGGGACGGACCATTAGAAAAGTGATGGGGGGGGAATTTTCAGCTCGCACGAATTTTTTTTTTCGCTCACTGCTTGTGCAGGAATTTTTTTTTCAGGTGAACCCCTCTGCACGAATTTTTTTTTTCCAGACAAATATTGCTTTTTTTTGAACAGTGAAATCTTGATTCACCATCTATGTTTTTGTGCTTTATAAATTATTCTACACTCACGACAGATCAAAGGATACAGGCCACTTTAATGCAAAATCTTTTCGAAAATGTACACACAGTGAGAGAGGAGGAGGCCACTTGGAGTGGACGGCTTCCCTGTGCATTTTTTCGGTCCCTGCCCTCTGGAATTCCTCTCCCACAGCCCATCATGATATTTATTATAATGCAATATACACGGTATGTTGCAGATAGTCCGGCTGCCAATGAGACCCGTACTTTGTGGTTCTTAATTTTTGTTAAAAGCACCAGTGGCAGTGTTGCTGTTTATGTTGTTGACTAGTTAATGTTGGTAACAAATAATTTTATAGAATATTTACAAAGCTACCAAATTCTAATATTTATTTATTACAAATTTTATTTTATTATTTTTACTATAATACAGTATACAGTGTATGCTGTAGGTACACTAGCTGCAATTTAAAAGAAAAACAAGGTTCTAATTGTCTCCTTTCAAAAAGAAGAAAGTGATTTTTGTTTATTCATATTATGCCTGGTAATATATTGTTGACTTCTGAAACTCAGACTTTCTGAAAGAAACTCAGAATTTCTGAAAAAGTCACAATTGGACCTTCCTTCTGCATGAATTTTTTTTCTTTACCTTCTTCTCTGCATGAATTTTTTTCTTGGCAAATTCCCTTGCATGAATTTTTGTTTGGTTTTTTCCCCACCCCCCCATCACTTTTCTAATGGTCCGTCCGATCCCTAGGTAGAAGGTCTCGTAATACAGATTTTGCCGCAATAGTAAAAATGGAAAAAAATGTAAACCTATGAAGCCCGTCAGACTCTTGTGTTTTTGCATGTGGACTTAAAGGTGCGCAACACTCCAGAGCATTTCTATCATTTTGATCTTAATGACCAATAAAAAAGGTAGCGGTAATTTATTCCGTCACAATTTGTGAGCAAAAACAAAGATTAAGGTTAGTTTGTGCACCATCATGGAGTTCATAACATAAACGGCAGCTCTATCTTTGATGTTTGCTGCCTTTCACAACCTGTTTTCTCCACTTTAATAGTATGTGTAAACTGAACTACTTGAAGAAAAAAGGCTTTACTCGAACAATCATAGGGCTCAGGCATGCAGGACGAATTTGCCACATCGTCTATACACCTGTGCACCAAAAATCTGGGTAAAAGCCTGGCATTAGCCTGGTAAACCATGGTTGAACCAGACTTAGCATAAGAAGTAAAATTGAAAGCCTTGTTAAGTCGGTTTTACCAGGCTTTCGAGGTAAACGCGGTTAAAGTTTACCATGAAAGTCTGATAACTCCGGCTTTAACTGAAAAATCTTAACCAGTCTGGTATCACCAGGCTTTCCTAACTTGCCGACTATGAGAATGAAGCCTCCCCAAACATTATCCGTTTCTCTTGTAAGGTTCAAGGCTGCCATTTCGCAGGTTAAGAACTGTCTGAGCAACGAGAAAATACCCCACGCAAGAGAACCCGGACTCTGGAATCCGGGACATTTTGCTTTTTTTCGTGGAAACCAGAATCCAGGGATTTGGAATCCGGAATACAGCTCAAGGAATCGCGAATCCACTAACGATTGGAGTCCGAAATCCAAGTTCCAATAACAAAGAATCCCAAATCTAGTAGCTGGAATCCGGAATCCCCGGCGTTGAATCCAGAATCCAGAATCAAGGAATGTCTTGGATTCTCTTTTAAGGAGTGGTAGAGAAAAACATTGATATCAAATTAATGTATTATTGCTTTTCAGAGTCACTAGCCTTTCTCAGTAAACCTCCACAAGTAATTCGAGGACGCCTTGGCCAGGACGCGGTGATTGACTGCTCTACGAATGATAATGAGGCTACAGTGTCACTTCTACGTAAACCTCATCCATTTGCGCATAGCACAGAGCTCAAACCAAAAGCCAATAAACTCTCTAAGGAGCGAAAAGTGTTTAGGATTCTTAACATCGATATCGGAGATGCAGGAATATACTCCTGTGCAGCGACGAATAAAGCAAATCAGACTATCCAGTGGCCGCGTTTAACAGGATATTTTGTTTTTCTTAGTCAAGAGTCCAATTAACAAACGACACACTTAAACCAGAGCCGTAGCTAGCATGAGGCAACTTGATTTTGGCCCTTTTTGTTTTTTTTTTTAAGAAACTTCAGCTCACTGAGAAGGCTTAAAACCTGGTCCCGAACAAGCATGGCTATAATGCGAGGCTAAACGGGCTTGCTTTAATTAGCGTACATTCATAAACCAACGGAAATTGACAGCAGTTATGTTTTAAAGAGATGGGATGCCTCTGGCCACGGACGGATTACCTTAGCTTTCAGTAAAGAATAAACGACGGGCAAAAAACTTTCACTTTTCTAACTGTTAAGGGAGAAGTTTACTACTCTTAATCATGAAAGTTAGTGACTTCTTAGTCCTACAAGTATAAGAGATGGCAATATTATGACATGGCTGTCTCAAAGTTGGAGAACATAAGCAAGAGTGTATCGAAACAGATAATTGATAAGTGAACGTGATTCTGTATATCATCTAACAACTAACTTCAAAAAAAGTGTTACCTAAGATTTCTCCTAATTATCTACAGTATAAAATCCATAAACGTTGGCTACTCTCGAGCTCGTGGATTTTATTGTTATAATACGTGTTACAACATTTGAATTCTTTAAAATGCAGATGATCATTAACTTGGCACCAGTATCGCTAAGCAATAAAGAAGTGAACTTCTACACTTGCCCAAGATTGACTCTTCTGAAGAAAAATACCACGGAAAATAGTTACAAGAGCATTTCTGAGCCTCTAGATTTGAAAATTTTCTGGAGGGTTGGGGGGTGTTGGAGATATGCCCCCAGCTCCCCTAGCGGCTCGCGCCTTCGGCGCTCGAAACTTGCCTCGTCTTGTTCTGAAGTCTGGTTACGGCCCTGTTAAACAGATCATTTTTTCTCTCACAGCAAGTTTCTTGCGAATGTTTATTGCAGCAATAGCAGTTGTTAAATCATACCCTAACTAAGTAGTCTAACTGCCAACAGTATACGTTGGATTGATGAAAGTTTTCTGAGAAAGAAATTTGCGCGGTTAAATTTGAAGTCGTTTCCGAATAGGACAAGGCGCATTTGGAACATTTGTTGATTTAAACGTGTAAAAATAAGTCCACTTGTCTCGTTCTTGGTGTTTCGTGAGTTAAAAATATTTAAGGCCTTAAAATAACTAACAAAACAAAGAAAGCAAGGCCTACTGTGCAGAGTATTATCAGGTACCGTGCGCACCAAGTCTCATTTCTTCATTTATTAGGTCAAAATAAGGCCAAGAAAAATTGGTGCACAGACTGTATCTTAATAACAAAACTGTTATAATTGAGAAATATAAAAAGATGATTTGACTTATGGGGGACAAGGCCAGCATTTTCCTGGAAGTACTTACAGTTTCCCCATGCAGATTCAGTGTTAGAGCGATAGAATGGCAATAGAGAGATTTAGAATCATGTTTACATCATAATGGACCCCGTGATTAAGTTTGCCCTTTACTTGTTCTACACTGGAATACGTTTTATGATGCTAAGTTCATCCATCAGATTTATTTTGGAAAATTTCATTTCTTAATGTGACTTGTCAACTTGAATCCGGCTCAGGTTTGCCGTTTGCCGTAATCGTGACTCTAAATTTCTCTAATACAATAATTGAATCGTAAGGTCAAAGCGTTATTGCAAAATAGCTAACCGGCGCTTGCCACGAAGGTTAATTAATCGGTGCGTCCGTCATTAACATACGTACAAGCAATACAATTTTGATCAGGATAGAAAGAACCCGGTCTTGGAAAACACTGTTTACGTTTGTACGCAGTGTAGTTCTGACAAGTATGTTGTTGAGGCTGCCCGTCCACAGATAACGAGAGGTGTAGATATGAATGATGACATTGGCACAAAGTAAGAAACATGAGACAATCATAACGTGTAACTGGTGAAAGATACATATTAGTGGGACTAAGGGCAGGACTGTATGTGACTTCAGCTCCCTTGCAAACGTTCTTAGGTTTTGCCAGTAACGCGTGACGAACACCTAAGAACGCTGCGTGGGAGGCTACATTGTATGTTACGTTTTGGGTTGATGAAAAGATACCTCTTTTATTACTTTAGGGATGCCATGAGTGTAACAGTCTAATTGTTTTTTCGTTTCGTACCGTTTTTGCTTTTAGCTTTGTTAGGTCATTTTCAACATGTTTATCATTAAGAGATACCGGCTTTCATTTCAAAAAGAGTGGAAAAACCCCCAGCTTCCTAGATCGGAAGTCTTAAGACTATAATCTTGTTTGTCAGAAAACACTCCTCTAGCAGGAGCCTCAAGGAAAATACTGAGAGCCTGAATATGATTCTTTTTTTTTTTCACAATTGTCTGTCCTTTATTCACAGTTAAAGACGAGACGTTAATGCAGTCATGCTTTATACAATGTAAGCCTGAATCAAATTAATGACATACGTGCTTGGGGGTAAGCCAAAACTTGAATCACGGATGTAAGAAGCGCGAGTTAAGAGGAAGTTACGAAATATAATTACGAAAATGTGGCACAGGGCTCACCCCGATTTGACGTAACCAGACGGGAACTGGCTTCTAATTGGCTGTAGCTGACACACCTAGGCTCTATCGTCTCTTTAAATATGTTTTTACTTGGAACAAAGATAACATGAAGAAAAACTCCACCAGTGCATGATCGTTGACTATTTTGTTTTAACAATGACGATGCGGGAGTATTGCGACGTTTGGCGAGGTTTAGTTTGGAGCGCTTTTTTTCATGCTGTATTTCTACTTATTATTCCAGGTATGTCCAAAGCTAGGTTATTCATTTTATAATTGTGGAATTAATTTGCTACGAGAAGTGTAACTTTTACTCTTGCGAGCCCTAGTCCCGTTGTCCGGCATTAAGGCTACATACTTTTTTTTTTTTTTTTTTTCATGCTTTATTTCTACTGATTATTCCAGGTGTGTCCAAAGCTGTTATTCAGTTTAAATTAATTTGCCACAGGCAGTCCAACTTTTACTCTTGCGAGCCCTAGTCCCGTTGTCCGGCATTAAGGCTACATGCTTTTTTGTTTTTTTTCATGCTTTATTTCTACTGATTATTCCAGGTGTGTCCAAAGCTGTTATTCAGTTTAAATTAATTTGTCTCAGGCAGTGTAACTTTTACTCTTGCGAGCCCTAGTCACGTTGTCCGGCATTAAGGCTACATGTTTTTTTTTTTTGTTTTTTTTTTTGTTTGTTTGTTTGTTGTTTTTTTTTTCATGCTTTATTGCTACTGATTATTCCAGGTATGTCCAAAGCTGTATTATTCAGTTTAAATTATCAAATTAATTTGCCACAGGCAGTTTAACTTTTACTCTTGCGAGCCTTAGTCCCCTTAGTCCGGCATTGAGGCTACATGCTTTTTTTTAAGCTGTGTGTAACTTACATAATTATCGATTCTCTCCAGTCCTTTGTTTAATGGAGGAAAGTCAAAGTATGCTCTTGTTGTTGCTGTTATTGTTCTTTTATATTCTGTAGGTGTAGGAGCTCTAAAGTTCCTCCAGGATCCTCCACAACTCCAGGCATCTCATGTCGGCTGGAGCGTTGACTACAATTGCACAACAGATGACCCAAATGCCACAGTGTCACTTCTACAGTCTAATGATTTTGGGTTTTCTTATAATGTGATTTCAGTCACACCAAACAAACTTCTTTTGAGGAAACAAGTGTTTACCATAGTAAATCTTATTCTTTCGGATGGAGCATACTATAAATGCAAGGCCACGGACCAGTCAGGTCAAACTATTGAATGGAACAGTGGTTCAATGTTATATATACAAGCAGGTCTGTATGTAAGAATATTTTGAGTAAATTGGCACTCGTGAATAGCTAAAAGCACTTGTACAATAAAGGAAAGACGTTCCACATCACAAAAATTCAAATTTGTAAAATTATGGGTTTGGTCGGCATATTCAGAAAGTTAAGAAAATGAAAAAAGTCCCCTTGCGAATAATGAGCCGGTTAGTTCAAATTGGTGGGGATGATGGTGGGAGATAGCGGGGCCAGTGTACTCCCTTTAATTTAACTGGCAAATTGTTTGGGAAGGTGAAAGCCGCTAAAAATACTACCAACAAAGAATTTTATTTCTTGGCATCGATCTTGATGGTATGAAGTCAAAATTGACCCAGACTGCTTGTTGAGGATTTTTTACAAATAAAAACTTGACAAAAATATGCTTCCAAATGGTTTCCTATAAAGTTTATCACCGCATGATTACTCCGAACTGCAACATTTTTCAAAGCTAGTATAAAATGTCGATCCAATGTCTCACAGGCTTTATTTTGAGACCTAGAAAGCAGAATAAACAGTTTAAGAACTATGAAGAAAAAGGCTAAAAACATTGACCGTTCGATACAAAATGGTGCTATCTCCATAAATTTCTTTGTAAAATGACAACTTTGCTTCGAGTTACCTTTCAAGCTTGTAAATCCAGCACCGTTCTTCGACAGCACCACACACTTGAAAGTTTAACTGTTTGATCATTCAGCCTCGTAGTTCGCTGCAGAACTCATGCCATTCCGGAGAAAAATCCCCAAAAATATAACCAAAGGTGAAAGATCTTCGCGTTCCGTCGCCAATACTAAAGTTCGCGTGCTGTCAAACTCCATAAAATATCTAAAAATTGACTAACATTGATCAATAAACAGCAAATTGTCGCCCATGTTGTTCTCTTTTTGGATCGAGTCACCACAGGTCACCCAAGACTGAAGGAAATGCCCGCTGACCATTTTTCTGGAGCCCCCTTCCCGATCCTTCCCGATCGGACGAATTCGTCCGATTGCCGGTTAAAGGGTTTTAATAGCCTAAACGGTCCCGAGGCTCTGCCCGAAAGGGGTTCCCTTTGACCGTCGTTACGTATACGATTGTGGGAATGACTAAATGGAAGATGCCGGGTTAAGACTAAACTTCAAAAGTGTTTCTTTCTTCCAGAGTTTAACTGACTTGCAGATTTTTTTCCTTTCTAAGCATCTTTTTATAACACAGATCACATTTTCCATCACGATTACCTCGATTCATGAGGTTTTCAAGTAAAAATAATGGAATACATTCAAAATGGCGGATTGCTCCAGTCGCTTCTTTACGTAATAAATGACCTCATCATGACACCACTACTATTTTTAACAATCTTTAATTTGTTAGCTAACTTCTCGATATTAACAAACACCTTAATGTTATAACTATTTTTCCTTTTATGGCCAAGTCAAGGAGAATTTGGATTTTGCCAATAAATTGAACAATACGAGGTCATAATAACATAAAATTACGTCATTGTGTCAATCAAATTATGCCTAGATGTTGGAAATGATGAATGCATTATTTGTGTAATTTTAGTGGCTGCATCATGAGCGATTTTGAAGGTATCAGGGGGGTGGGGCTTCGAAACCTCCCCGGAGTCTCAGGAACCCCCAAAACTGACATTATCTGCATGCGAATATGCCACAGAAGGTTGGATCAAGAGAAGACCTGATCAGCAAAAATATGCAAAGTGGACACATGGAACCAAAAAAGCCCGGCCTGAATAGGATTTAAGTAGCCCTGTTATATTTTAGGACTTTTTGAAAAACACTGGCGTACAATGTAAGCCTTATGAAAAATGTTTAGAGACTATGTACAGTACATCGTATTAAATACAACACGTAAAATATTGTGCATATCTTAAACTTTTTTTGCAGCTCAGTTGCCTAGGCATTTTGTTTTGAAACCAAACAAACCATTCTATGTGCTGCAAGGGCAGAGTGGAGAAGTCACATGTGAAGCTGAAGGCCCTTCAGTTTCTACGCTAAAGTGGGAAAAGAAACAGGATGATAAATCATATACAGCCGTCCCCAAGAGCCAAGTTAATATCACTAAAGATGCAAACTATGTGAGAGCGACCCTGAAGATTACAAATGCGCGGTTCGCGGACACTGGTACATACAAATGCACGGTATCAGTTCCACCAAATCTATCAGATTATAAGCTGACAGCCATAAAGGTCAAAGGTAGGTTTGTTTGTTTTTGTCTGTTTGTTTACACTTTAGTGGGAGTTACTGTCCAGTCAGAAAAAATTGCTCAATATTCATTTATCCTTGCATCACGGACCTAACGTCGATAATGACCAAAAAGCCCTGGTGTAGAATTTGTGGTGGCAGATCCCGGGGTCCAGAGGGATAGCAAAACTCAAAATCTATTTGGGACCGTTTTCGGACGTTTTGACCGGTCGAAGATTGTTTCTCGGTCAAGTCTCTCTTCTGACGCAATAACTTGAACGTACTAGCCTAACAAGCAAAACCATAAAGTGAAAAAGGTTGTTTGTTCTCTTGAAACGGAATCGTGTGAAAATGTTTTTTTCTTTTCTTCTTTTTTTTTTGGAAAAATGGTCATCATTGTCCGTTGACTGGCACTTATTTTGGGCCCAGTAAATGGTTTGTATCTGAAGACATCCATGAAAGCCGATTGTTTTGTTTTTTTGTTTTTCAATCTAACACCTGCTATGAATCCCTAACAAAATTATAACTCCACTAAAGCAGGAGGAGTGGCACTAACATGTCCCGCACCATACGATTTTTTTTCAATGTACTATATATCTAGTCGGATTTTAGAAAACTTACCTTCCGAAATTTACAGCCATTTGATTGAAAAAAGGGAAAAAGACAAAATATTTGCTATTGAGTTTATTTTTATTTAAATCATTTATTACAAAGATCCCTGACATAAACAAAAACACTGCGGCGAGCACTAGTCCGGTATTGATCAAAGTGAAACAAGGCTACATGTTGTGTGTGGTTTATACATATTGAATCTCTCCAGTCCCTAGTTATTTTACTGGCGAAAAGTCAAAGTATTCTGTTGTTGTTGTCCTTTATGTTCTGTACATGTAGGAGCTCTGAAGTTCCTCCAGGATCCTCCACAATTCCAGGCATCTCACGTCGGCTGGAGTGTTGACTACAATTGCACAACAGATGACCCATATGCCACAGTGTCACTTCTACATTCTAGAGATTTTGGGCTTTCTTATAATGTGTTACAGGTCTCACCAAACAAACTTCTTTTGAGGAAACAAGTGTTCACCATAGTAAACCTTATTCTTTCGGATGGAGGAAACTATAAATGCAAGGCAACGGACCAGTCAGGTCAAACTATTGAATGGGACAGTGGTTCAACGTTATTTATACAAGCAGGTCTGTAAGAATATTATGAGTAAACTGGCACTCGTGAATAGCAAAAAGTACTTGTACAAAAGAGGAAAGAAGTTTGACATCACAAAAATTCAAATTTGAGAAATTATGGGTTTGGTCGGCATATTCAGAAAGAAGAAAATGACAAAAAGTCCCCTTGCGAATAATGATGAGCCTGTTAGTTCAGTTTGGTGGGAATGATGGTGGGAGATAGCGGGGGCCAGTGTACTCCCTTTAATAGCCCATACGGTCCCGAGACTCCGCCCGAAAGGGGTTCCTTACCGTCGTCACCAATACGAATGTCATTTCTTTCTTTCGGAATTTCATAAATTGCAGATTTTTTTCTTTGGTTGTTTTGCTTTTCAAGCATCCTTTTATACA
>CALNXK010000025.1:3202500-3222500 GCA_942486035.1 Porites lobata | reverse complement strand
TTACTGGCGAAAAGTCAAAGTATTCTGTTGTTGTTGTCTTTTTATGTTCTCTACGTGTAGGAATTCTAAAGTTCCTCCAAGATCCTCCACAACTCCAGGCATCTCACGTCGGCTGGAGCGTTGACTACAATTGCACAACAGATGACCCATATGCCACAGTGTCACTTCTACATTCTAGAGATTTTGGGCTTTCTTATAATGTGTTACAGGTCTCACCAAACAAACTTCTTTTGAGGAAACAAGTGTTCACCATAGTAAACCTTATTCTTTCGGATGGAGGAAACTATAAATGCAAGGCAACGGACCAGTCAGGTCAAACTATTGAATGGGACAGTGGTTCAATGTTATTTATACAAGCAGGTCTGTAAGAATATTATGAGTAAACTGGCACTCGTGAATAGCTAAAAGTACTTGAACAAAAGAGAAAAGAAGTTTGACACCACAAAAATTCAAATTTGAGAAATTATGGGTTTGGTCGGCATATTCAGAAAGAAGAAAATGACAAAAAGTCCCCTTGCGAATAATGAGCCTGTTAGTTCAAATTAGTTGGGATGATGGTGGGAGATAGCCGGGGCCAGTGTACTCCCTTTAAGAGCCCATACGGTCCCAAGGCTTTGCCCGAAAGTGGTTCCCTTTTACCGTCGTTACGTATACGGATGGGTGGGAATGACCGAATGAAAGATGCCGGGTTAAGACTGTTTTCAAAAGTATTTCTTTCTTTTCGAATTTCATAGATTGCAGATTTTTTTCTTTGGTTGTTTTGCTTTTCAAGCATCTTTTTATACACAGATCAAATTTTCTATCACGATTACCTCGATTTATACGGTTTTCAAGTAAAAGTAATGGAATACATTCAAAATGGTGGATTGTTCCTGTCGGTTATCTACGTAATAAATGACCTCGTCGTGACATCACTCAGTACTATTTTTCAAATCTTTAATTTGTTAGCTAACTTCTCGATATTATCAGACACCTTAATTTTATAAGTATTTTTCGTTTTATGGCCAATTTGAGGAGAATTTGGATTTTGCCAATAAATCAACAATATGACGTCATAATAACATCAAATTATGTCATTGTGTCAATCACATTATGCCTAGATGTTGGAAATGATGAGTGCATTATTCTGTGCAGTTTTTGTGGCTGCATCATGAGTGGTTTTGAAGGTATTAAGGAGGGTGGGGACTTCGAAGCTCCCCCTTAGTCGCAGGAATCCCAAAATTGACATTATCTGCGAAGGACCACAGACGAATACAGTGCCGTAGAACGTAGCATTTAGAGAAGACCTGATCAGCAAAAATATCAGTGCCAAGTGGACACTTGGAACCACTTGGAATAGGGTTAAATAACTTTAGTAAGATCTGGTTTGAGTAGCCCGTTTACATTTTTAGACTTCTTGTAATATAAAACACTGGAGTACAGTGTAATCCTTATGAAAATTTTTCAATGAGTACGTACACTACGTCGTATTGAATACAGCATGTAAAGTATGGTACATGTGTTATTTTTTTTTTTTTTGCAGCTCAGTTACCTAGGCACTTTGTTTTGAAACCAAACAAACCAATCCGTGTGCTTCAAGGGCAGAGTGGAGAAGTCACATGTGAAGCTGAAGGCCCTTCAGTTTCTACCCTGAAGTGGGAAAAGCAACAGGATGATAAATCATATGCAGCAGTCCCCAACAGCCAAGTTAACATCACTAAAGATGCAAACTATGTGAGAGCAACCCTGAAGATTACAAATGCGCAGTTCGCGGACACTGGTACATACAAATGCACAGTATCAGTTCCACCAAATCTATTAGATTATAAGGTGACAGCCGTAAAGGTCAAAGGTAGGTTTGTTTGTTTGTTTTTTGTATACATTTTAGTAAAAGTTCACTATCCAGTCAGAAAAAAGGCCTTATATTCATTTATCCTTGCAACACCAACCTAACGTCGCTAATTATCAAAATGCCCTGGTGTAGAATTTTGTGGTGGCAGATCACGGGGGCCAGAGGGATGGAAGGACTCAAAATTGACAAGTCAAAGACTGTTTCTCGGTCAAGTCTCTCTCGTGACGGATCAAAATGTTAAAAACAACGCAATAACTTGAACGTACAAGCCTAACAAGGAAAAGCATTAAAGTGAAAAAAGTTGTTTGTCCTCTTGAAACGGAATGGTGTGAACATGTTCTTTTTTCCTTTTTTTTGTTTTTGGAAAAACGGTCATCATTGTCCGTTAACGTGCAGTTAGTTTGGGAACAGTGGATGGTTTGTATAGGAAGACACCCTTGGAGACCGTTTTTAGTTTTTCTCATCCAAAAATTGCTTTGAATCCTTAACCAATTTTCGCTCCATAAAGTCGAAAAACTTCTCTAAAGGAAGGTGGAAGAGGCTAGGAGGGGGAGGAGGAGTGGCACTAACGTGTCCCGCACCATACGATTTTTTTAATATACTATATATCTAGCCTGATTTTTGAAAACTTGCCTTCCGAAATTTACAGCCATTTGATCAAAAAAAAGGGCAAAAGGCAACTTATTTTTCATTCACTCTGTTTTATTTTCAGGAACCCATGACTAGTTGCCTATTTCCCCCGTACAAGCCCTTGGAGTCAACCTTTTCCCGACTAGATTTGTAATTACGTAATTAATCCGAGTGAAAAGATAAATCAGAACGACGAAGTGACATTGCTATTGTTCTTTATCAAACAACAGAAAACAGTGCTGACAGGCCAATTATAAGCTTGTGAAACGTGACCTAAGCGACCCCTCAGAGAGTTTTTATCGTTTCTTTCTGACGGGCAGATCGTACTGTGAAAAAATTTTAAACTTTGACTGTTTAAATCTTAATTTGGGCTGCTTGTCACACAGTAAGAGCTATGAAGGTGATCTGTTCAATGCATATAGACTAATTATTTCCTGCATTTTTTTCACAGAGGGCCCACACACAGCACACAATCTGCTTGTGTAACCGATGTGATTTTATGGTAAATCGGGGGCACCCAACGACTGTTTTCTGCAAACTATCTTTCCACAGAAGTAAATAATGCCTAGAATTTTCTATTAGTACTTGAGGACAGCTAACAATTTCTAGACATGTACAATTTTCGAAGCTTATCTAGTAATAAATTGCCTACGATTTTCTGAAGTCTAATTTTTTACATTTTACAGCCCACATTAGGCTATCTTTCGCACATAAAAGGAAACCAGGAGCCGTAGGTATCGGCTCCTGAGGAAACCTAAAATTTTCGGATTCAAGACTGAAAAATAAACCCTCTTTCGTAATACGTTAAAATAATACTGAAGTGCTTCTAATTTCGAGAAGACTCAAGTTCCCCTAGCATGGCCGAACAGGTGCAAGTTTCATAGCGCCGCTTAGAGAGCATTCCTAGAGAACTCCGGAGAACCAAAAACTGAAGCGCTTCTAATCTCGAGAAGACTCAAGTTCCCCTAACATGGCCGAACAGGTGCAAGTTTCATAGCGCCGCTTAGAGAGCATTCCTAGAGAATTCCGGAGTACCAAAAACGTATTTTCAACGAACCGTCGTTGGGGGCCCCTGGGAAATGTACTGTATTTACCGTTTGCTTCATCTGTAGCGGTACATCGCTAAAAAGGGGCATGTATCAAAGGTAAATAAACGTTGTGTCACCTTACCTTCGGTAAATTGTCTTTCCTTTGCCTCAGAAGTGGTATTTTGATCGATTTTGAAGGATTTTGAGTTTGCTGTTTACTGTTCCTCTTAATACCTCTTTTTGTTTGAATATCGTTAACCAAATGGTTAAACTATAACTGATTTAAAGCAGACTTGGTAAATCGATTATTGCTTAACGATATCCAAGCAAAGAGGTAATCATCGGGACAGTTTCTGGCTGGCACGCGTAATAAAATAAAATCTTCCGCGCATTTTGACCGATTAAAAACTGTCGTATTTTAATTTTCTTCGAGGGCTAGCAACGGCCCTTTTGGATGGATTTTCGATCGGAAGGTACTAGAAGAAGCATGAATCAATCGAGCTTTCTGCTGGGTGGTTTGAAAGTGGAGCGATGCGATTTGCTGGGGGAAAATCGGTCCGGCGCTGGCGCCGTTCAAAAATTGATTTCACCCTTGTCCTTCTATTAAGAGGAACAGTAAACAGCGAACTGAAAACAGGGGCACCGAACGACTGTTTTCTGTAAAATATCTTCTCGGAGAAGTAAATATTGCCTAGAATTTTATTTTGCTTGAGTACAGCTAAAATTTTCATATTTTTTCGCGTGTAACCCTAAACGAGACCTTCACGGCTAAATGAGATGGCGTTTTGCCCAGAACACCCTAAGTGAGACCAAAATCCGAAATTTACACCCCTAAGCAAGACGATGAGTATCTCCACCCCAATAAGTTTAATAAGCAAAACAACAACTTCGCACGTGCATCACACTTTTTTGTACATTTCTTTCCCGCTTTAGCACGACTACGACGTGTAAATGCCTAATTTCGCGTTTTATAGAGGACGTAAACAAGCAACGACGAAATTTTATTTCTCTTTCCGAGCTTGAATATGGTCCCTTGAAATTCAGCTTCTGGAGGGTTTGCCTACATTTGACAAAGTAAGTGGTTAGGAATAATCGCTAAAAAGACTGAAAGAACGCAAATTCACTTTTTAAGCGACGTTCTTGTCGCCGTCGCGTCTTTGGATCTTGAAGTCCCTAATATATAGCTAGAGTCCGTAATAGCGGGAGTTTTGTTTCAGTCAAATGTCTGTAATTTTCGCCCGGGATTCAGCAGCTGTCCGTATTAGCTGGTTGTCCGTAATAGCGAGGAGTCCGCATGGCTTGAAGCTCCTCCATACGATACTCAAACCGCGATACGAACGACCAAAAATTCCTTAATTTTCTCTGACCTGTTTGATGAAGAGATTGCGGTCTGCTTTATTTCAGAAACAATAGGTTTCCTTCAATAGAGTCTAATTTCAACTCTACTTTTGGTTACCGTGAACTGACTTATCCCGGCAGCGCCACCCCGTTTTATACAGGGAGGCTGTACAGTACCGCAAGCGATCCCCAACTGCAAATGATCCCGAGACCGCAAATGATTCCCAAAATGGACCGCAAATGCTCCTCGACCGCAAGTGATCCCCAAAGTTGACCGCAAATGATCCCGAAAGAAAAATAGGAATGGCTTAGACTCGAGTTAGCGGATCATCGTGTCTATTTTATTATTATTACAAAAAGTAAGATTAAACGCTAAATTTCAGTTCTAAAATAAATACATGAATATAAACTAAATGAAAAAATCATTCAAGTGTAAAAACGAAGTCGGTAGGCAACACACGACTTTTACCTCATGCCAAAATGCTGCTTGTTCCAATGAATTTTCTCTCTGGCGGGTAGATTATACCTCTGAAGGAAAACGTTTTGTCTGAGCAAATGTGAGTTTTGCCGCTTATTTCATACTGAGAGGTCATGACACGCATTTTCGGCAGTTATTGTTGTTTCTGGTCGGCACGATTTGTCCTTTAATGCAAGAGCATTTCCTTTGACCTCTTTTCAAATGCAATGCTTTCATTCCGGCTAAATAAGGGTTTTAGGTTGTTTAATTTTCTTTTAAATGCCTCATGGATCCGAATAATTATAAGCGCCTTTTTTTTAGTCCGTGAATGTGACGGTTCCTACGATCTTTTGTCACTCGATAACTACCGCTTGCCTCGCTTTTGCGTTTCTCATTACCAGGTTTAGATTCTTGGTAACTGTCTCCAGCAAAGACACAACAAATGTATATACATATAAGCGTCAATATAACTATTTGCAACATGTTCATGAGCTGTAAGCAAGTTGCTCTTTCAAAATAAACCGAAACCTGTGGACGTTGATATGTTCGGGGGCATTTTGACGTGTATTTATTTCAAATTATGTCTTGTTTCGTAAAGGGCACTCCCAGACCTGGGACACTCCTAAGTTACGAACCAATGTCTTGCTGTTTATCACGTAAAATTAACACTTCAGAGAAAAATCAAAACTAAATATTCTGAAAATTAATTGGACACTTGTAAAAAGATCAGTCAAGTCAATAAAGCTCTTGCTATGTAGAGGGTGCTCGGCTTTGTATTCCTCAGTAGACAAGTTGAACTTGGGCGTTAAAATAATAGAATTTTTTCTGCGTAACGTCCTGCCTGTCTTAAATTTTCAGCGACGAAACAGTTCTTTAAAGAAAATTGAAGCAATTGACAATGGGAGAAGTATACGGTTGATACCATATCCTTTTCAGATTTATTCTACTTCTTTTTTTTGGCCTTGTATAAACTGACCTGAGACGAAGCGTCCTCCTTCCCTTTTTCTTTAGAAGGCGCGAGAAAAAGGTTCCTTTTTTTATAATCAGTCCTTTTTTGTAATCAGTCCATAAAATCCATTCCATTCCTCAAGTTTTCACGGGATCATTTGCGGTCAACTTTGGGGATCTCTTGCGGTCGAGGATCATTTACGGTCCATTTTGGGGATCATTTGCGGTTGGGGATCATTTGCGGTACTGTACAAGGCTCTGCACGCCCCGATATCCGGCAACAGCTTTCCTTTTATATTCCAATTTTTTGCAGAAACCTTTTCCCTTTCATATACTTCAACTCAAGAAATCCAGTACCCTTTTATATACCCAAAGCCTGAAAAGGATGCCGCTTTCGGGTGGAGCTAGCCTGTTACATAGCTCCAAGATAGAGAGGAAAGCGGATCGAGAAAAAGTTGCGCGAAAAACGCGTTGGGGCTGGGGAGATACAAAGTAGTGGAGCCTGTAAACGGCTTTTTAGGAAAGTGGCGGGGTAGTAAGCGGATTCAGAGAAACTGCAATGGGCCATTTCATTTTCAAAACGAGGCTAAGTGAAAAAACTTTGTTTTAAAAATGAATTTTATTTGCATGATATTTTCCCATTCCTCGTTCCCCATTCCTCGTTTTAGTAACACCCAGGCCTTGTGCGCTGAGGTGGCAAAGAAATATTTCATACAATACAGTGCACGGACAGAGTTGTTATTGTCTGCTCAATAAGCCAATCACCCTCTGAGTAGACGTTTCATTGACGATCGATCGAGATCATCTTCGTTATCGTCTCTAGCCTAACGTCCTAAGGGAACCCATTAACCCAGACCGAGCAACTCTCATTCTAGGTTATGTCACCGCCGTTTTCATGGATCAATGTATTTTTGGTCACATATAAAGTACTTTTTTCTGGTGAAAAAGAAACCTTTTTTTTTTTTAATTTTTTAACGAAGACTAGTGAGCAGCACAAAGGAAGACTTCTTGTAGTTGTAAGCTTTTTCGTTTATTTCCGACGCGTTTCGTCTCTTACTGAGACTTCTTCAGGGAATGAATACAACTAGCAAAGAACAGCATATATAACACGTTGTGTGCGTAAGTAAAACTTCCGGTGGAAGTGAATAATAACTTAACTATGCTGTAAACGGACGTTTCAAGAACGCCTTAATACATATGTTATTGCGTGTTGCTATATTTGTTTGGGGGCCATACGATTAGCGCTAATCGTATGGCCCCCAAACAAATATAACAACACGCAACAACATTCTATTAAAACGTTCTTGAAACGTCGTTAAGATAGTTAAGATATTCACTTCCACCGGAAGTTTTACTTACGCACACAACGTGTTATATATGCTGTTCTTTGCTAGTTGTATTCATTCCCTGAAGAAGTCTCAGTAAGAAACGAAACGCGTCGGAAATAAACGAAAAAGCTTACAACTACAAGAAGTCTTCCTTTGTGCTGCTCACTAGTCTTCGTTAAAAAAAAAAAAAAAAATGGTATGTGTGCGAATCCGAATGATTTATTTAATAAGTAAAACATCAAAACCTGCCATTTTAAGGTGAGTGTACCTTTTGCTGTCGATGTCAGTCTACTTTGCGGATTGATGGTCTAGCTAGATTCGCGTTAAAAAACTGTTGTGTGAAAACATCGTGACACAAATACATTGAGGAGGGTCCGAATGGGGTTAACCGATAGGCGTAAAACGGCCAAAAATTTAGTCGATAGCCGTAAAAATTAAAAAATTTTAACCGTTACCCGTAAATAGGGTAAAAAAGAGTTAACCGTAAACTTGTTTCCTAGATTTGTTAATTTTAAGGAAGGTGCTGAACTCACTTATGGCTAACCGGCTACTTTGACTCCGTACGCACGTTAGGCCAAGCGCGTTTTAGTTGTGACCGAGGTCTAAACTCCATTTCCACCGCTCCCTCGGAGAACTAATTTTTTACATAGCTAAAATCTGGATTTTTGCTGGGGATTAAAATTTGCAATTTTCAGGAGGCCGTTCCCTCGAAATAACCGCCTAGAGATGTCACTGTTTGTAAAACACGTTGCCGATAAACAACAATTCCCTGTTTTTCTCTGACACTAAGGTAGACATTGCCAACATTGCCATGCCTAGTCCCTGTTCGGTGTCTTCCCACGCAATCTCTTTGAAGGCATTTCGGTGGCGTATCTGAGAAAAAATCTCGCTCGGACCAGGTGACCTGAAACGCATTAGCCGCGCGGAATAATGAGGCCTATGGAGAAGGCAACGGCAGATAGTCTTTCTGTACAGTCCTTCGCTATCATTAAAAACACTGGACACGGGAATTTTGTTATTGGCCATTTTCAAACTAGAAATGGATTATCCGTCTGAGACTGGCCTGTGCACAGTCGCCCCCTCCCCCACAGACACCCCTTCTCCGATTTTTTTTTTCTGAGGGGAGGGGGCGGCTGTACACAGGCTATCTGAAATGGATAACCCATCTTCAAACTGTCCGTCAAAATTGACGGATAAAGTCACGTGGATTGTTCATTCAAAATTAAAACCCTTTCCATTTCAAATTAAGACGTATTACCTGTCTGACGCGATTTATCAAACGGATCACCCATGTCATACGAATAATCCGTCGCTAGTGTGAAAACAGCCATTTCCGTTATAATAAATCCCCTCCGCCCCCTTCCCATGCCTTGAGTTGGGCGTGTCTGCTTTTGCTTTTTTACAAAGATTATTTTTAAATTGACTATTGACATTTCTATGCGTAAAATAATATGAAGAATTGAATACTTTATAAATAGTATGATCTATCAAATGTTAAAATTTTTCAAAAGAATATCTTCATTTTATCCCGAGATGATCCTAAGACCTTTATTTTGCATTGAAGATACAAAAGAAATTAATCTATAACTTTTTGTTAACCGTAAGTGAAAAAAAATTAACCGATAGCCGTAAAAGAGTCAAAATTTTAGCCGATAACCGTAAAAGCCACCACCGCATTGAGACCCTCTTCCTTCCTTCGTACTTGTCGAGTATTGGTCCCATATCATACGAATCACTTGCTTTAACGCAAAGTAAATAGGGTGGGAGGCCAGCATTTTCCCTGAAGTACTTACAGTTTTCCTTTGCAGATTCAGTTTTAGACCGATGAAATGGCAATAGTTAAGAGAAATTTAGAATCACGTTAACTTCAAATTGTACCACGTGATTATGTTTGCCCTTTACTTGTCGCTAGTCATTATTTCTACACTGGAATAAGTTTTATGATGCTATGTTCATCCATCAGATTTATTTTGGAAAATTTATTTCGTAATCTGAGGAGTTGTCAACTTGAATCTCAGGTTTGCCGTTTGCCCTAAACGTGACTCTAATTTTCTCTAATAATTCCTCTAATATTTATCTGACAAATATTAGAATTAACCGAATTATTAATTATTATAGTTATATCCTCTGATAATTATTGAATCGTAAGGTCAAAGCGTTGTTGTAAAAAACTAACCGGCGCCTGCCACGAAGGCTATAGGCGGAGCGTCATTAACTTGCATACAAGCAATACAATTTTGACCAGAATACAAAGACCCCTTGGAAAACACTGTTTGTTTTTGTACGCTGTGTGGCCCAGTCTGACAAGCATGTTGATGAGGGTGCCCTTCTAAAGACAGCGGCAGGAGTAGATATGACATTGGCACAAAGTAAGAAAGATGAGACAATCACAACGTGTAGCTGGTGAAAAATATATATCGGTGGGACATAAATAGCCGGCAAAAACATCCGTTTCTCCACGCTCCTCGCCGCTGGGCACGTTTCGCGCGGAGGAACGTCTGCGACTCAGCGACAGAAATTCCATACTGATGACGCAAAATATGTTCAGAATCCGGTCAGAAGCCCTGATTGGTCGACGGAGTAGTTACATAGTTTTAGGTATTATTTACGAATGACCACAAAGGCCACAAAGGTCAAATGTAAACGCGATGAATCTCTAACAAAACAATCAATATTTGTGGAATATAGTCTTCTCTAGAACAAGGATTTGAGTTTTACTGGAGCTCGTTCGCAGATGAACACAACACTTTGCCCAAATCGACCAGGAGAAACCTAAAATTGAATAAATGTACATTTGAAACCCCATGACTACCAGATTTATTAAGTAAACATTGATTTGCGTCATCAGTATGGAATTTCTGTCGCTGTATCGCAGACGCGCGAAACGTGCCTAGCGGCGAAGAGCGTGGAGAAACGGATGTTTTCGAAGGCTAGGCATAAGGGGCCGACCATTTAACTCTTGGGGGTGGGGGTGGGTGATTTCTGGTCATCAGGAATTTTTTTTCCTAGCAATATGGTGGGCAGGATATTTTTTTCCCTTTTTTTTTCCATAAGCTCTCTATTACATTTGTGCTGCATGCAATTTTTTTCTTCCGACAAGCGCTTGCAGGAAATTTTTTTTCAAAATCACCCCCCCTCAAGAGTTACTGTGGTCGGCCCCTAAAGGGCAGGATTGTATCATGAACCTCCCCGGCACGCAGACGTTTTAGGTCCTGCCAGGAACGCGTGACGAACACCTAAGAAAGTCTGCATGTGAGAGGCTAGATTGTATGCTACGTTTTCGGTTAATAAAAATTTACCTTGTTTGTTACTTTAGGGATGCCATGAGTGTAATAGTCAAATTGTTTTTTTGTTCCGTGTCGTTTTTGTTTCTAGCTTTGTTAGGTCATTTTCAATGTGTTTATCATTAAGGGATATCGGCTTTCATGCAAAAAAGAGTGAAAAAACCAACTTCCTAGATAGGAAGTCTTAAGATTATAATCTTGTTTAGCAGAAAACAATCGTCTGGAAGGCGAGCGTCAAGGGAAACACTGAGAGCCTGAATATGATTCTTTTTTTTTCTATTTTTGTACAATTACCGTGTCCTTTATTGTCAGTTGACATCATAGGCTAATGCAATGAATCATTTTCCAGATGATTTCTGCAATGTAAGCTTGAATCAAACTAATGAGATGCGTCCTTGGGAGTAAACTAAAACTTGAATCACGGGGTATGAGAAGTTTATCTGCGTAAGTTAACAGAAGTTACGAAATACAATAACGAAAATGTGGCGCAGGGCTCACCCGGGTTTGACCTACGCAGCTTTAAAGACGGGAACTGGCTTCTAATTGGCTGCAGTTGACACACCTAGGCTCTATCGTCTCTTTAAATATGTTTTATTTGGAACAAGAATAACATAAAGAAAAGCACTCGAGTGCATGATCGTTGACTATTTTGTTCAAACAATGGCGATGCGGGAGCATTGCGACATTTGGCGAGGCTTAGTTTGGAGCGCCTTTTTTCATGCTTCATTTCTATTGATTACTCCAGGTATGTCCAACGCTCAGTAACTGAAATGAATTACTTTGCCACAGGCACTGTAACTTTTACCCTTGCGAGCACTAGTCCCGCATTGCTCAAAGCGAAACAAGGATGCAGTGTGTGGTTTATGTATCGATTCTTCTAAAAGTATTTTGTTGTTTTTGTTTTTGTTGTTGCTTTATCTTCTGTAGGTGTAGGAGCTCTGAAGTTTCTCCAGGATCCTCCATCAATCCAGGGATCTCATGTCGGCTGGAGCGTTGACTACAATTGCACAACAGATGACCCAAATGCCACAGTGTCACTTCTACAGTCTAATGATTTTGGGTTTTCTTATAATGTGATGCCAGTCACACCAAACAAACTTCTTTTGAGGAAACAAGTGTTTACCATAGTAAATCTTATTCTTTTGGATGGAGGAAACTATAAATGCAAGGCCACGGACCAGTCAGGTCAAACTATTGAATGGAACAGTGGTTCAATGTTATATATACAAGCAGGTCTGTAAGAATATTTTGAGTAAATTGTACTTGTATAAAACGATAGAGTAAAAAAGTTTGGTTTGATGTCACTAAAAATTCAAATTTGTGAAATTAAGGGATTCAGGTTGGCCACTCAGAAGGAAAACGATGAAAAAAGCCCTTCTCGGATAATTAGCCTGTTAGTTCAATTCATGAGGATGAAATAGTATACAACTATCCCCCGAAGGTGAATAAGTGGTGGATATATACGTACCGAGACGCAAATTCGCGAAGAGTCAAGATATTTGAATTTAGCGCTGTTCACCGACCCTGAGGGGAATAGTAGTTTTAGTATTACCAAAACAGTTGGATAAAACTGAAAAAAAAGTAACTTTGTGTAAATTACAGACGTCAACTTAGTAGGAACTTCGATTACAATTTACGAACATTTCGGAGATTTTGCCGAGCGCATTTGACGATTTTGTTGCAAATTCAGTATGAAAATCATTTTCTACCTACCAGTGAACACCGACAAGCCAAATTTCGTAGCTCTGTTGGTATTTTTTTGTACGAATGCTTCGTTTATCGCACAGGTACGTCTCCGGAATAGCCAAGAATATTCCGAGTTAAGGGGACCAATCGAAACGCGCGAAAATTGCTTTTTACTGAATACGATTTGGTAAATTCTAAAGGACCTCGCGAAGGACTTCGGGGGAACGCCAAGATAAGGCAACAGAGAAGAAAATTTATAAATCTAGAAATTTTAAGCACGCTGGCCCATATCGTTACCATCAGGCCACTTGGGACACACTGATGATCTTGTAAAAAAAAATATTATTAAAACCCTTTCCCCTAGCACTTCCGCCAGCGCGACCTGTATAAAGTTGATCGAGCCCTATTAAACACGAATTCAAAGGTATTTTGCGGAAGAATGACCGCTGTTTGGACAGTGAAAACCCAACGTAAACGCATTTCATGGCATTTAAAGAACGGAAGCCCTACTAAGCCGATACGGTATAAACTCGTCTGCGAGCGAAACGTGTTTTGTTACCGCGGTGTTCAGGAAAGCCAGGGAAAAGCGCGCGACGAGATTAGAAAGTCGCTACGCTCGGAATAACTTCAAGATCAGATTTCAGTTTTCCTGTTATCATTATTATTTTTGTCATACTTTTACACTGGAATTATATAAGTTATGAACATTTTGCAGAGCTGGCTACAGTACGTATTTAAGACACCATGTAAAGTACTGCACATATTTTTTTGCAGCTCAGTTACCCAAGCAGTTTGTGTTGATACCAAACAAATCAATCTATGTGCTGCAAGGGCAGAGTGGAGAAGTCACATGTGAAGCTGAAGGCCCTTCAGTTTCTACGCTAAAGTGGGAAAAGCAACAGGATGATAAATCATATGCAGCCGTCCCCAACAGCCAAGTTAACATCACTAAAGATGCAAACTATGTGAGAGCAACCCTGAAGATTACAAATGCACAGTTCGCGGACACTGGTACATACAAATGCACAGTATCAGTTCCACCAAATCTATCAGATTATAAGCGTACAAATATTACTGTCAAGGGTATGTTTGCATGTTTATTTGTTTACATTTTACCCGCACCATACGATTTTTAATTTTCAATATACTATATATTTAGCCGGAGTTTTAAAAACTTACCTTCAGAATTTTACTTTTGAGCCAGTTGATTGAAAAAAGGACCCAAAGGCGAGTTATTTTTTATTCACTTTATTCTACTTTATTACTGATTTATTACCTCTCTGTCTGCGCAGATGCCTGTTTGTGTTGTATTGAGTCTAATTAAGGAGAAAGAAAACGAAAGCGCGTGGTACGATGGGAAGGCGAAAGAGAGAGGCCTTTCCCTCTTCCCATCATCCGCCTCGCCCTCTCTATTTTTCCATTATTGCTTAGTATTTTCATTGGGATACCCAGAGGGAGCCTCTGCGGAGGAGAGAGATTCATTACTTTTTTGGTGTCCGACGAACCCGAAAAAAACGCTAACAAAGGAGAAGGAAAGGGGCAACCGAGAGATCGAGGAGAAAGAGAAATAGAGATTTTAAAAAATGAGGTTGCGCTCTAAACTTTTATATTAGATCAGGAGCCCATAACCATATGGGTTCCTGATTACATACTTTGGAGATATTTTTGACCGAAAAACATGACTGCCTGACGGATAAGGCGCGTTTTGGCGGTAACGGTTTTAAAAATGTACGACTTAAATGTAACAAAAATGTCCCAAGTGCAGGAAATAAATTTAAAGCAACCATCTTACCGTATTTATTCGATTAACCGCCCAGGGCGCTTATCAGATTTTTGGATTTTTAGAGTAGGTGCTTATTCGAGGCTGGACGCTTATTAAATTTTCACCATTCTCAGCAAGTGTAGTATGTTTATTTTGCAACAAAACAATAAATGGTGATGTGAAGTATGTGAAATAATTCATATTTGAACTGCGGTTGTAGATGAAAGTGAAGAATGATCATCGCAGTAAATTTTCCAATTTAAGCAATTGGAAAGAAGAAGCCTGAAAAAAAAATCAGGGCTTCAACGGGATTCGAACCCGTGACCTCCGCGTTGCCGGTGCGTTGCTCTACCAACTGAGCTGTGAAGCCACACATTGGGAGCGAGGTCAACGCACAACGCACCGGCAACGCGGAGGTCACGGGTTCGAATCCCGTTGAAGCCCTGATTTTTTTTCAGGCTTCTTCTTTCCAATTGCTTAAATTGGAAAATTTACTGCGATGATCATTCTTCACTTTCAAAACAATAAATGGTAATAACAAAATGCGAAGATGTAACAAAGCAAGGTTTCTGTAAAATACTCTGAAGAAAACTCCGTCTTCGGGAGGGTCTCTTATTATCTCTTATTTTAGTTTGTGTGGTAGGGAGTGGGGTTGGGGTGGGGGTGGGGGTGGGCGCTTATTTGAGGCTGAGCGTTTATTAACGTTTTCTGCTTTTAGGATGGGCGCTCATTCGAGGTGGGCGCTAATTCGCGACTGGGCGCTTATTCGAGTAAATACGGTAGTCGCCTGATGGTATTTAAACCCATGATTTCCCATGTAACGTTCCATCTTTACACCAACAGTGCAGCTCCTCCATACGATACATAAGCCGCAAAAAGGACCGAAACATTCCTTGATTTTCTCTGAGCTGTTTGATGAAGGGACTGCGGTCGAAAATCCGCTTTATATCAGAAACAATAGGTTTAGCGGATCGAGAAAAAGTTGCGCGAAAGACGCGTTAGTGCAAGAGAGATACAAAGTAGTGGAGCCTGTAAACGGCTTATCAAGAAAGTGGTGGGGTAGTAGACAGATTCAGGTATTTGGCTCTCCCCTTCTCTTTTCCCGCCTTTTTTCGCTTATTTACTATTTCATTGTTTGCTCGCTACTTTCGCTCGTCCGCACTAACCGAGGGCCCGTATAGGCCATCACAGGGAGAATCCAGTAGGGGTTTTCAATGTGCGAAAAGAAAAAATGGATTTGCACAAATTTCCTCTTGACAAATATGAAGCAAAAATAAAAAATAAGGAGGATTAAATTTAGAGCAAACACGGTAAATGTAATTTTTGCGTGCTTATTTTCACCCCGTGTGAATTGGTATAGAAGTGTAGCATTTACTATATTGAATGTATGTTATGTTCTTATAGTCTGTGATTCTGTTTACAGCTCCTACACCACCAAGGATCACTGTACCCCACGATGCAAAAACCATAGTTGTGCAGGAAGGATCGACAAAGGTCCTCAAATGTGTAGCAAGGGGAGCTCCTAAACCTAACGTTACCTGGTACAAAAACGGCAAGCAACTACACACCAATGATCGAAGTTGCAAGGCTATTCAGGCATATAAGGTTTATGATGAAAACGAAGATAATTCACTGTATACGGTTCAAGTTCTTAGAATAAGAAGTGTTTTATATCCAAGAGACCAAGGAGAGTTTAAGTGTGTCGCATCGAATGACGTTACAGATGTTCAAACAGTTTTTAATGTTCAAGTTCAAGGTGAGTTTCAGCTTGGGTTTTTCAAATTAAACATTCGTGATTTCTCTAGAAGAAAGACAAAACTTCAGCTTAAGTACAGTAAAAACCCATGGCTAAGAAGCTGGTTTTTAAGAAACCGTCAGGCTAAAATTTACCAGTTAAGCCGCTCTATACAAGAACCTGTTTAGCCTAAAATTTGGAACAGGTTCTGATCTTCTAAAATGTTTAATGGTGCCTTATTACTCCAACTGTAATTGTAATAATGCTATACAGGTTTTACCTAGGGAATGAGCTGAATACCACTACTCTAATACTCTAAGCTACTAGATATTTTTCTCTTCAGAAAATAAGAACCTATTCAAGAACCTAAATATTAGCCTAAATTTGTGCTAATTACCATTTATGTAAGAACCTATCAGTGCTAACTTGGGAAAATGCTGGTTCTTAGTCGCGGGTTTTTACTGTATCTAAAAAGTCGAAGGCACCCGGAATTTATTGGACAGGAGCAGTTTTTTAGTGCTTGTTTTTCCCTAGCTTTGATTATTGGACCCACAATTCATTGAGCAAACTGTTCTTGTCCAGGTTCTGTTGGGCGAAAAGTCACTCTTGTTATCACCAGTAGTAGCACATGACTAGGAGCCTCCATCTACATTAATTTCAGGAGTCGAACCCTTTTCCGAGTAGATTGATATTAAGTAGAACGGCTTGTTTCCCGCGAAAAGTGTCATATTTCCGCGAGTGTACTCATGGGCTCCCGTTATCATAAGTCGTTGTCAATTAAATTGTTTATCTGACATCCCTGACCTCAGAATAGTTTTAAGTCGTCTACTTGCATTCGCCCCATTAGAAACCAGAAGGAAACTGAAATGAGTTTACTTCACTCTCAAAGACCTCTAGGACTGTTCTTAGGGATAGAGAAAACAATAGGTCATTTCCGAGTTCCAAAAACTCTCACTTTCAAAACGAGGCTAAGTGCAAAACCTTGGTTGTGAAAATGAGTTTTATTTGCAAGAAAATAAAAAAACCATTTCATATCAATGATTTCCCACTTAGCTTCGCTCTGAAACATAGGGACTGGCTTAATTTAAGGCAATTTGGCCTATTGAGCAATAGCTGCCCGTCGCGTCCCCAGAAACGATCCCAAAAACAATTGTCCAGTTTCGAGTTCGCTATGACCGCTGAATTAAAGAAGTGAAGACGCATTTTTTACAGGCTTAGCCTCCATCTGAAGTAATATATTCACAAATTCCAACGAGAAAAAGACCTGTTTATTACTCTGTCTATTGTGTATATTCAAATTTACACTTACTTGCCGGAATTTCTGAATATTCAAATTAAAATTTTCTGTATATTCAAATTAAACACTTACTTGCCGGAATTTCTGAATATTTTACCCAGTTACGTAGAGGCTAACCCTGTATAAATGTGCCGTTAATGTTTGTATTCAGCGGTAATTTTTAATTCGAAACTGGACTATTGCTGGATGAATTTCGGCTTCAGCCCCCTTCTCGTCAGTCTTAAGTGACGAATTGACAAAATATCTTTTTGTTTGATACTCAGTTGATTTAGTAAAACGCCTGAAATTAAGACCACCAGAAAATATTAGTGTATTGCAAGGTCAAGAGGCAAGGATCAAATGTGACCTAGATGGTTCTTTAACGGCTAAGTTAGAATGGAAGAAGCAAACCATTTCAGGAGATGTACCTGTTCCCGACAGAATGGTTACTGTTGTTAAAGACAGCTCCAACAATCGAGCAAGAGCCATACTCAAGATTAAATTCGCTCAAATGGAAGACAGTGGCGTTTACAAGTGCGTATCATCGGCTTCTGGCAAGACCTATTTTAAGCTGGCCTATGTAACAGTGAGAGGTATTCTCCTTTTTCTTGGTTGTCGTACATTTATTTACTAGCCTGCGCGTGTACGATTTGATTGGGGAAAAAATTCCGGTCTTTTTTACGGTTATCATAGTGGTCGAATGAATTTCTATAGAGAAGCTACTCTGGTGGGGAAAAGCCCTTAACTGATTCATTTAGCTAACAAATCTGTCCTCTGGGTATCTGGTAACTGACCGCTAAAAGGAGAGTGGCCGCATTTTAAAAGAGGAGCCTACCCGCTTAAAAGTTGCTTTTTGTGCAATATAACCTTGGCGTGTCATCAAATTGTTTCCTGAGAAAAAAAAGGTTAAGAAAGTTTCTAAAGTTGAATAGGTAGGCACTGTATTTAAGTTCAAGAAGGAGAAAAAAATATACCGTCGAGTTTCCAAGTCCTAGCTAAGTCCTCTACAAAACATGGCATTAAGAGGAAAATTTTATGTCAAAGACCTTGCGCTCTCAGTATATGAATGTTACTTAACGGGGCACGGGAGTACGGGAAAATGTGAAATGGGAACCAAACATAGAATGCGTAATGAAGTTCCTCAGATAGGGCTAGGGTTTAAGTTTAATTTTATTCTCAGTTATATTTTCCCATTCCTCGTTTCCCCGTTCCTCGTTTTAGTAACACCCTTGGCTCTGTGGCGGCAAAGAAATATTTCATACAATGCAGTGCGCGTACAGAGTTGTTATTGTGTGCTGAATAAGCCTGTCACCCTCTAGACGCGCATGTTTCATTGCCGATCAAAGTCATCGTCGTTGTCGTCCCTAGCCTAACGTCCTAAGGGCCTGAGCCCATTAAACCAGAGCGAGCACTTCCGTTTTCATGAATCAATAGGCCACTTTCGAGTTCCCCCGGGCCTCTGTATCAAAACAAGGTTAAGTGCTCAACCTTTGATATGGAAATGATTTTTCATTCTCATGCAGATAAAACTCATTTCCACAAGAAAGGTTGTACACTTGGCCTCATTTTGAAAGTGAGGGTTTTTGGAATTCGGAAGTGGCCTAGTATTGGTTTTGGTCACATTTAAAGTACTTTTTCCTGGTGAAAAAGAAACGTTCGCTCGGTATATGTGCGCATCCGAATGATTTAAGTGAAATAACAGGGAAGGAGTTTGTCATGGAAACTAAAAAACTGCCATTTTAAGGTCTGCGCCTTCTGCTGTCGACTCAGTCTACTTTGCGGATTTTGATGGTCTAGATTCGCGTCAAAAAACTGGTGTGTGAAAACATCGTGACACAAATAAAATAATGGAAAAAGTTCGCTCGGAGTTGTGAGTTTCACGATCCAGTTCTAGCTAGCTATTTGAATCACGCTACTGACCCCTGGGCCCAGTTGTTCGAAGGCCGATTAGCGCTTAACCCGGGGTTAAATTTAACCTGTGTTTCTTTTTCTTGTGATCAAAAGCATTTTCTTGGATAATTTTCTGTGCTATATTTAGAGCTTCCAATCATCAACTTGTAGACAGAAAGAACTAAAACTGAATTGCCTTTTAAGCTTTCAAATCTGAATTCAAATCTCGCACTAACCCTGGGTTATCTTTACGCCAGCTTTGAACAACTCGGCCCAGGATGATACCCGGCCCCATGGATCTATCATTGCCCGTGCCCCTGGCGTAGTGTGCATTAAGTACCCTGGGCTACTGACAAACACTTTAAAGTTTTATTCTGTATGCTATAAGAATTTGCTCCCCCCCTCCTAATTCCTTTGTACTTATCGAGTATGTTCTGTGCATATCAGATGTATTACTTGCTTTAACGCAAGTTCAAAATGTAAACTGCCAGAACGAAACGGGACGCTGATTAATATCTATTGCATCTTACTTTCTTTCTAAACAGAGTCACTTGCATTCCTTAATAAACCGCCGCGAGTAATTCGAGGACGCATTGGCCAGAGCGTGGTGATTAACTGTTCTACAAATGACGTTGATGCTACAGTGTCTCTTCTGCGTAAACCCCATCCATTTGCACCAAGTAAAGAGCTTAAACCAAAAGCCAATAAACTCACTAAGGAGCGACAAGTGTTTACGATTCAAAACATTGACATCGGGGATGCCGGAATATACTCTTGTAGAGCGACCAGTGGAAAAAATCAAACCAT
>CALNXK010000025.1:3185000-3197500 GCA_942486035.1 Porites lobata | reverse complement strand
TTACGACAGGATAAGCAAAGAGTACGATGATATTGTAGGAAAGCTGAAAAACAAGCATCGATCACTTGAATATACTTTTTTTTTTTTCTGGGGAGTGGGGAGGGGTCGTTGTCGGTGGTTGTTCCGTTCGAGTCATATCAGCCTCTTCGGTTGGACAGCGGTGTAGACGGTGTTTCGAAAAGTTAAGATAACAGACCCCCCCCCACAAAAAAAAAAAAAAAGAAGGGACAACTTTCCTATGGGTTTGATTAAAACAAGTGATGTTACTCAGTTTTTATCGCCAAAGGACAAACAAAAACTACAGTATAAAATTAAAGTGTACTTTAACATTTTCCGATTGTAAACCTGGTCTGATGAATTAATCGTTAATATCTCCGTTGAAAGGAAATGTCAAACCTCTATTAAGCACCGGTCACCACCCATCAAGAAACAGCCAGATGACGCCTTCCTAATTCGAGACTGACCGCATAATAGGATTTAAAAAAATAAACGTAATATGATAAAAATTGAACCTGCATTAAAAAATTTCACGGATGGACTAATATACAAGACATTTAATTGTTAACAACAGCGACGCGAGCAATTATTTTATAATAACTAATTTAAAACTGCTTAATCACGAGCACTTTATTAGAGAAGTCTCTACGTGCGCTGTGGTTGTCAACCGGGTCGGAACCACAGCATCTAAGGGTTCTTTGACTATTATCTTGCTATTATCTCTATCATTTACGAGTGGTTGGAAGGAAAAGGACATACTTCTTGCC
Source organism: Porites lobata (assembly GCA_942486035.1). Lineage (NCBI taxonomy): Eukaryota > Metazoa > Cnidaria > Anthozoa > Scleractinia > Poritidae > Porites > Porites lobata. The sequence continues at coordinate 3,196,736 of CALNXK010000025.1, read as the reverse complement.
GTCATGTCAAAATGGCATTGTACTGTTATTCAAATATAGGTGAGCTTTTTAAAATAGAGGTGAAAGTAAGCCAATTGGTAAGTTTACAGGGTGACTGCGTCCACTTGAAAGAGGCCGCAACAACGGCTCAAAAGAGGTCGAATTTACCGTAAATATTGAAAGCAAATTCCGGGAATTGCACAAGTAACCGGTTAGCGGAGAGCCTCTTAATGGAGTTTTGATAGTAGTAGAAATGTTGAGCAGAGTTCTTCCGATTTGATTGAAACCGGCTAAAACAGGAATTGGCTTCTGATTGGCTGCAGTTGACACACTTATCTTCCATCGTCTCTATAAGTATCTTGTGATGTTTGTATTGCAAGGAAAGAAAAAAGGAGAGGAGAAGAATTACATCGTTGACCATTTTTCCAACATGGCGCTTTGGGACTGTTGCAGGGTATGGCGAGGTTTAGTCTGGAGCCTGTTTACCTTTCAATCTACATTTCTGTTGATTACTCCAGGTATGTCAACTTGTGTTTAACTCTAATGGGGCGGGTTGAGAGCGAATAATATACCGTAAAATTCCGAAAATAAGCCCCGGGGCTTATATTTTTCAAAAGCCCTTTTTGAGGGGCTTATTTTTGGAGGGGCTTATATTCGGAGGGGCTTATCTACGGAGGGAAATTTGCGTTTCAAAATCGATTTGACTAGCCTTACATTTGAAAGTAAATTTATCGTCTTTGCTTTGTTCTACTTTGTATTTGAGGGTAATTTTCCAAGTACAAGCCCCCCGGGGGGCTTATATTTGGAGGGGCGATTTAACGGAGGGTTTTTTGCGTTACCGGTTTAGGGGGCTTATATTTGGAGGGGCTTATACATGGAGGGGCTTATTTTCGGCATTTTACGGTAAAATTGTAGTTTAAATGTGCTACGACTTTGACTCTTTCCAGCGATAGTCCTTTGTCACAGTGAATCACGGCAAGGAAAGTTGGGTATGGCTTTAATACCAAAACTCTCAAATGATCTAAAATAGTAGAATGTTTTCACAACTATTACTTCTTTCATAAATGGCCGACAGGAAAATAGGCACCTTTTATGTTAAGAAGAGCTGTAAAATTTGATTACGAACCAGAAGTATTTCAAATATACGCGCGCACGATGCCATCCTGCGAGTAGAACCTTGACTTTTACTTACTGCGATTTTGGGGTCTTCCACGAAAAGGGCTCTGTAAGATAATCAATTTAAGCTTGTTTTTGGGCAAGCCCTACTTGTTGCTAGGTTACAGTATCGAGCCCAAGTCAAGTACAGTAGACTTGTTAGTTTAATAACGTTTTAATGGTATATTCGTTTTTTCGGATTCTTTAATAATTAACCCATTCGCTCCTGGAGATTTTGCCGAAAAACGCGTTTTGAAGCTAGTCGAGTGGTTTTCTGGTCACTATGTCGTGCTATAAAGAGCTGAAACTTACCACAGACCGGTTTGCGGCCTTCTGATCCAGATGCAAAATATCAACTTGCGAAGTTCGGGCATGCGCAGAAAGCAAAATTTCGAAGTTTTTGGGTTTAAAAGTGACACAGCAGTCTTGACTTTTACTTTTCGCTTTCTCTCCTCCCTTCTTTTTTCGCTTTTCTTGCCTCATTTTTTTTTCTCTTGCTGGGCATTTAGTAGGCTTCATTTTGGTGGGAAGAGTTTTTAGCAAAGCTTTTAGGATCTTAGGATTAGGTGAAAGGAAAGGTAGGTGGGCAATGGAACAAGATTTTCATGGAAATTTTCAGGTCAATGTCACGTGGTTTTTTGCTTCTTTCTCCGGTGTCCTTGACTGAACTCTTGTGCTCATTCTGGTATGGTTTGAAAGATCTCTTCACTCTGCACAAGTTAGCAAAGAAAGTTGTCCTTGACCGTTAAAACTGATGACGTCACAAAGGGTGGAAAGGACCTGGATCCGCACGGGCGGTTACAGGCGGTTACGGGCGGTTCAGGGGCGAATGGGTTAACTAGGTGTAGGTGCCCTAAAGTTCCTCCAGGATCCTCCATCAGTCCAGGCATCTTATGTCGGCTGGACTGTTGACTACAATTGCACAACAGATGACCCAAGTGGCACAGTGTCACTTTCATATTCTAGAAATTTCGGCATTTCTTATACTGTGTTACAGGTCTCACCAAACAAACTTGTTTTGAGGAAACAAGTGTTCACCTTAGTAAATCTTATTCTTTCGGATAGAGGATTGTATAAATGCGAGGCAACGGACCAGTCAGGTCAAACTATTCAATGGAATTGTGTTTCAATGTTAATTTTACAAGCAGGTTTGTAAGAATATTCTGAGTAAATTGATACTCGTGAGTAGAAAATATGGCTAATACAAACCTTTGACAAGTGCTACATGACCACGTTAAGTGCCAAAGTGATGTGTTGAATAAATGCAGCCTTACCGACAGTAAAGGTATATTAGGCTGTTTTAGCAACAGAACGGGAACATCAGTTGACGACGGCGCGAGCAAATCAAATAACTGGCTTGACCAATGGCAGAGCGGCAAATTGGGCACCGGAAGTCGAGTTTAGTCCTTTTGCTAAATCAGCCTATTATTAATCAGACCCCTTACTAAGGGGCCAGCAAACATGAGCACCACGTGCACTTGTCCTCAACTGTTCTACCAATATTATATTTTGTAAAATAAACCTGTGCTAAGCAGATGCCTTGTGACAGTCCGATAGTTTGCCATTAGTTCCTTTGGAATGCAAAGCGGGCTGGAGTGTGGGATACGAGATACGTCCTAATAAAAACTCGGTAAAATCCCATTTACAAAGATAACTTTAGATTTAAAATAAGTCAGAATAAATAACCATTTTTATTTCAGACTTTTTAACCAATTACTGGAGTAAATTATGTATAGTGACTACCTATACCTACCTGCGTAAAGCACATTTTCTTATGAACTTTTTTTGCAGCCCAGTTACCTACTAGGCATTTTGTTTTGAAACCAAGCAAATCAATCGATGTGCTGCAAGGGCAGAGTGGAGAAGTCACATGTGAAGCTGAGGGTCCTTCAGTTTCTACCCTGAAGTGGGAAAAGCAACAGGATGATCAATCATATGCAGCAGTCCCCAACCGCCAAGTTAACATCACTAAAGATTCAAATCATGTGAGAGCGACCCTGAAGATTACAAATGCCCAGTTTGCAGACGCTGGTACATATAAATGTACAGTGTCAGTTCCACCAAATAAATCAGATTACAGGCTGGCAACCGTCAGAGTCAAGGGTAGGTTTATTTTGAATTCTTACGTTACACTGGAATTCCAACAAATTTAAATTAATATTTATGATTCTTGCACCTCCCCTTGCGTCGTCCATTTTAATTTTCAAAGATAATTTAAACGCACGAAAGAAAAGTCAAATCTGGGGGGAGGAGGCTTTTGGACCTATTTGTAATGTGAATACATGTCATTGTGTTACCGGAAGATTGGTCTCACAGCATCTAATCTCGGACCCAGATCTCTTGTCTGAGAAGCTGAAGGTGAGATCAGGTGACTGTTTCTCGAAAGTCTCGGTAACTTTTCGGGCCGGAAAGCTGTTTTTTGTTAGTTGTGTTTGCATTCAAGATCAAAGTTTCAATAATTTTGAAAATAATACAATAAAACTATCAGTTAATGAAGCAAAATTGACTGGTTTGTAGGCCAGGAACTGTGCTACTATTCAACAGGTTTGGATTTCAAACTTTGCTTTCGGGCGCGAAAGTTTCCGTGACTTTCGAGAAACAGGCACGTGATTGCATGTCAGTAATGTGATAGGAGATGAATATTTTTTAACAGCGAGCTTGGATTTTAATGGCAATAGTATTAGGTTGTAGGTAGCCCAACAGCGTGACTTCAAGTTGAGCCCACCTACCTCTTAGTCCCATATCAAACAAAAACTTTTGAATCCGCCCCCTTTGCAGGTCAAGGAAGTCTTCCAGTGATCGCCCAAATAGGAGATTGTGTCGAACGGGACGAAGATATACATTCACTACAAAATCATGCCGTAAATTTATCATGTAAACTTAAAAAAAACTGTCTTACTATAGTTACTTCTTTTATCATTCTCAGCATTTTCGTGAAGAACCAGTTTCTTCAAGGAATAAATCCCAGTATAGCCTGCGTTGCAGCCGGCCCACGCATCGCCTAAACCATGTATAGATACAAAGAAGGTTTAGTGTCTGCGATGCAGGCTAAGCCCGGTAAAGCGAGACAAGGAAAAAAAAGCGGGGGCGGGGGAAGCAAAAATTTTACCTTTAACTCCTGCCCTGCGAACGCGAATTTTGAGAGTAGCAAAGAAAGTTTTGAAAGGATAACGCGTTAGCATTGAACTAAATGACATGCGAGAATGTTACTATACAGGTTAGAAGCATGAGTAACAGTTTTTAGTTAAGGACTTGAGACTTGAACTTACATATAAAGTTAGAATACAGCGTGTAGGTTTGTGTATTTGACAAGGCTGTGCTCTAAGGAACATTGAAAGGAGCCCAGTTCTCTGAACCTGTAAAATCTAGGCTGCCCATGAGCATATGATTTGTATGAAAAATCGGCGATTTTCTCTGAGTCACCAAAGAGCAACAGTTAGGCGCCAGGGGCCACCGGGCTCTGCTAGAGCACAGCCTTGTTTGAACTTTAATTTATATCAGGACCTTAACAATCGATGGCAATCGATAACAATCGATGACAATCGATATCAGTTAATCGATTGATATTGATAATCGATGGACAATCGATCCCGAAAATTTTTGTGATTATTGATTATCATCGATTATCAATATTAATCGATAATCGATATGGGAATCGATCGATTAACATAACAGATTGTTATCAATATGCAATATCAATCGATTAGCTATTCAGTCAAACATTTCAATTGTCACACATTTTGATATCATTGCTTTTTCATTGAGTAAAAACTAGCGAGTAGCAATGTTTATTCGCCCACACGTTTCGCGCGAGTTTAAAATTCATAGTCTAGACGTACTACGTTTAGACTATGAGAGCAACCCTAAAGATCACAAATGCCCAGTTCGCGGACACTGGTGCATACAAATTAATGCACAGTATCAGTTCCACCAAATCAATCAGATTACAAGCTGACAAAGATAGAAGTCAAGGGTATGCTTGTACTCATGCTATTTCATTGTAAAGGTTACATACATGTACTTTTATTGCTAGTATCTCATCATTTCTGCAATACATGGCCCAGCGGCCAGCATATTAGACTCACAATACTGTTGTCCCCAGTTCATGTCCTGCTCTGACTTGCTGAATTTGTTTTTGGTCTTCCCAACATCAATTCCTTGCCTATGCTTTTCCAGCTGGTTGCTTCCTGCCAGTTAGGGTTTTCAATCCTGTTATGTTCTATTTGGGTTATCATTTTGTTTCCAGTTAAATTAAGAGTGGAGTGCCAGTAAACTAGCTGGACTTCCACTGTGAAAGCAAACCAAAAAAACAGTATTAACTGCACATCAACAATGTACATGTACAGTACGCACTTATGCAATGGACAAAAACTGGTGAATACTCATATGATGGTCTGATGATGACTAAGTTCCGGCATTTGATGTGGATGACAATTCTGCTCTGTACAAAACAATAGCAATATTTTGTCAGACAAATTATTTGTTATTGTGTAGGCTACAGTTGATTGTCACTTAGTATTAATCTATGTAAAATCTGTTTTGTTCACACATTTAGCTCCTTCAGCACCCAAAATTAGTCCCTACACAGAGAAAACAGAAATACTAGAGGGATCCACCAAGGCTATCAAGTGTGTAGCAGAGGGATATCCAAAGCCAACGGTAGACTGGTACAGAAGTGGCAAGAAAATGAATGTCACAAACTGCCATTCAAACCCTCAGAGTTGTGAAAAAGTTGACTATGAGGTTTATGAAGAAGGAGATGGTTCTTCTGGACGTCATACTATTTACACAGTTCAAGTTCTCAAAATAAGAAGTGCACTATATCCAAGAGATGTTGGTGAATTTAAATGTGTTGCATCAAATGGAGTTTCACCAGATGCTGAGTTGATTGTCAGCTTGGATGTTCAAGGTACTTTATATAAGCAAAGGAATACCTTTGTACTTTATGTAACCATTTGCATAATACATGTGCAATTTTTTTTACCCCATTTACAATTAATGATTTGCTCAAAACCAACATCTAGAGCCTTAGTTCCATTGTACAGCTGTAGCAATTGTGATCCTTAGTAAGTAAATTTTAAGTGTTAAATACATCTTTGATGCACAACTCATTGGCAGCGCCTGTGAACTAGTCAATCAAATCAGGCCAGAATTGATATTAATCCTTCTCTGTACGTAACTGCTCTCTTTTGAACACTTGGAAACATTGTTACCTTCCCATGCATTAATTGATTTTTTTACCTAAATGTTTCGGCCAGGATTGAAACTAGCTGGTGAAAGCATAGAAAAACAATTGTAAGCACTTTTGTTACTTGTACACTGTAGCACTTACAGTGTAGAGTGCAAAGTTGTATTCTGAGTGCAAACCTGTTTTCCAAGTTGAGAAAGGCAAGGAACTAATTTGAAGAGGGGGGTGGGGGGTGTGAGAGGCTTATTTGCATTGGGGTGCTTAATACTCTTACAGTTAAAATGTAATAAACATTGTCTTCCTTTCAAACAAACACATCTGTAAACAGAGCACAAAAACATATCTCTAAGAAAAAAAAACTGAATATGGTCTTACTGATGACATTTAAGGTCCTAAAAGTTCTGGTGTTGAAATGCTCTTTCTCTCTTTCTTTGTACTGGATATTCAGTCACATTAGTTTTCTTGGAGAAGGGTGCTTGGTAAGAAACTCTTGACAACAAGATCCAATTTAGCAGATTATACATGTAAGTTAAATCAGAGGTTGAAGAAGGATTATAAACATCAGAACACAGTTGAAATTTTACAATCTTATTTTTAATATAAGATGTGGCGCAGTCTACCCCATGAGCATCAGTGTATGATATTTGCAGACTGCAGACCGCAGACTGCAGACGGCTGTGTGTAAAAGTGGGACGGAGACAAGGGGACGGGGACATCGGGACGCGTGTGTGGAGACTTGGGACTTGGGGAAGCGACATCAAGTATGGGACGCGGGGACGTGGGGACGGGGACACAGGGACGAAGAGGACGCGGGATGTGAACGATTATCGCAAAAGTCGGAGGTAAATGCAATATCTCTTTCGTCGTGAAAATGTGTTGTTTATGTGTTACCGTAAAATTCCGAAAATAAGCCCCAGGGCTTATATTTTTCAATGGCCCTTTTTGAGGGGCTTATTTTTGGACGGGCTTATATTCGGAGGGGCTTATCTACGGAGGGAAATTTGCGTTTCAAAATCGATTGGGCTAGTCTTATAAACGGAAGTAAATTTACCGTTTTTCAAGCCTTTGTTTTACTTTGTATTTGAGGGCAATTTTCAAGTACAAGCCCCCCGGGGGCTTATATTTGGAGGGGCGATTTAACGGAGGGTTTTTTGCGTTATGAGTTTGAGGGGCTTATATTTGGAGGGGCTTATTTTCGGAATTTTACGGTATTTAACACATTTGCACGAAGAAAGAGACATCGCATTTACCTCCGACTTTTGCGATAATTATTCACACCCCGCGTCCCCTGCGTCCCTGGTTTTGACGTCCCCGCGTCCTATATTTGATGTCCTCAAGTCCCTCGTCTCGTGTCCCCAAGTCCCAAGTCCCCACACACGTGTCCCGATGTCCCCGTCCCCATAGATTGCAGATTGTAAGTTAAAAGACACCAAAAATCTTCCTAATAAAGGTGACACCATCAAAAATATAACATCGTGTGAAAGTGAGAAAGTAGCCCGGGAACAAGGTTGATATTTTTGCGCAAAGTTACATTGATGTCATTTACAAGATGCTGTTGGCTATTCTTCACCGACGCGACTCTTTATTGACTCATCCGGCATATCACCAATTGCGCTGATTCTTTATTCTTCTTTGATTACTGTGAATTGATAATGACATTTGGCAATGCCTACTAATACCTGTCTAAATAGTAGTCTTCTGTAGAAAAGAGTTTTTAGTTTGCGAGCACTTCCTGCTCACTACTGTTACGTCGACCAAAAACAACTAGGATAGATCACGGACATTTAACACCTTTTAAATGACGTATTTCATCTTAGTAGTATTTAAAGATATGCTAAATAATCTAAACCAAACAGATCCTACCTGGACTGGACGAATTACCGGAAGTGCATTTTGAATTTCGAAATAAGCAAATCGACAATGGCTCTTTTAACAGGCCAATCATTGCTCATACTCAAATCCTAGTACGCAGGTGGGGCTCCCGTAGAATAAGGATTCCGGCGCTGTTTCACAGATAGACTTATATAACCAGAGTTAAGTTTCGTCTGTGGTGCAGGCTAAATTGCTAGCCTGTTGCTATGGATTCATGAGCGAGTTTGTGACATCGGCAGACATTATTCTGCTCTAATTCAATACGAGAAGAACATCCAACAACTCCTTCAGGAATGAGGTCGGTGTAATTTGCGTGAAAAATATAAACTTCGCTTCTAGGCTTTACATGTACTTCTCGGAACAAGGTAATGTTGATGATGATGCCACCTTTATTACGATATTTTTGGCTTCATTCACTTTACAGTCTTGCTGCCTCATGCAGTCTGCAAATGTCATACACCGCAGGAGCATCGCATCATCATGGCAACTCATTTAAGGATACGGTAAATCCACTATTAAGCCCCCCAGGGGGCATATTTTTTTCAAGCACTTTTGAGGAGAGGCTTAATAGAGACGAAGGGGAGTAGAGACGGGGGGGGGGGCTTATTTAATTTAGCGAAATGCATCAACAGGAGCAAGGTTTCTCAAGGACGGACTTGTGTTACCGGGCGCTATACTGCTTTTTCTAGCAATAAGAAAATGGTAACAATTCTCCACGGAGAACTAGAGCATAAAGTTGAAAAAGTTCGATCAGCACATGAAGTTGGAGGTCATATCATATGGCCGAAGACCAAAAACAATATGAATTTCCAGCCTGAATAAACTATAACTGATCAGTCCACGTTAATTGTTTGTGAAGAATAGGGATGGAGGGGGGAGGGGAGGGGGGGACTTAATAACTTTTCTCTGACCTCTGAAAAGGGGGGGGGCTTACTAGAGAGGGGGCGCTTAATAGAGTATTTACGGTACTTTATTCGAGATAGTGACATGAACTAGGCATCAACTAACAATCTTAATTTAATGCAGTTAAGCCGACCCTGAAAGAGAGATTAGTTGCAGTTGCTGTGGTAGAAGGCAAAGAAGCTGAAGTTTCCTGTACAGTGACCAAGAGCAACCCACTGCCAACGTTCAGTTGGCAGTATGCTTTCAAAAACTTGGAATGTGATATTCAACAACCTACCGGTACCTGTGTCCCTAAGGAAAACAAGTGGATTACTGTTCCTAGTCAGCTGGTGTTTCCCAGCAGCTCAACACCAACAAATGAAAGCATTGTGAATGTTGCCAAAGACCAACAAAATGCATTCTACCGTTGCCAAGCATTCAATTCCTTGGGAAATGATTCGCAAATCTTGAGATTTGTCAGACTTGGTAAGAACATCAGTTAGTAAAAACAGTCCTTTTTTGAGATATTGAATTGTACAAAAGTGTAAGAATGTGCTTCATACTACTACAGACAAGAGGACAGATTTTCTAGGGCCGACCTGCACCTGTTCAAAACAAAGTTTGTGATTGGCTGGCAAAACAATAGGGATGGTGACATAGTGCGAGTTATAGGGAGGTCAATCGATTTTCTACTTATAGCTCAAGCTAGGTTGCAAATGGACAGATTAATGCTCACCTGAGGACGTTTTTAGCTGCATGTATTTTGTGCACATCTAATTGGGCTTGGAACTGAGACACCCTATGTGATAATATATATTGGAAAATGTGTGGTTCCAGGCATACCCATAAAACCGTGCCGAAAAAATAGGCCAAAGTTTTAAAAAAGTCTTTAGGAAGGTAAGCTTGTTAAGAACTTATGCAGATCTTGGAGGATGTTATCCACCTCGACCTCCAGCCTGGGTGGATAACATCCTCCTTGATCTGCATAATTCTTCATATCTTACCATCTTCATTTTTAAATAATTACATGTATTGCTAATTTCCTATGATTGATCAACAGTGAAACCAGATCCCATGGTTGAGATTGACACTGGTAAAACTATGACCGAGGTGAACGAGAAGTCTACCTTACAGGTCTTCTGCATTGACCGGATGGATGGTGACTGGGGCCTCCTTTTCTCAAAAGATGGGGAAAAAATAGAACTAAGTGATCCACGTGTCAATGTCACCATTTTTGAAAATCAACCGAAAGAAACTGAAAGGTTGTTTAAACTGACGATAAAGAATGTTACAATGAATGATACAGGAGAGTATGGATGCACCCTTTCTGTTTTGTTTCCAAAGCTCCTTGATGCCATCAATGTTACGGTGAAAGGTGAGCGAGCTAAGGTCAGGGAAAGAATATTCTGAGTAAATTGTTACTCGTGAGTAGAAAATATGGCGAATACAAACCTTTGACAAGTGCGACGTGGCTACGTTAATTGCCAAAGTAATGTGTTGAATAGATGCAGCCTTACAGTAAAAGTATATTGTTAAGCAGACCCCTTACTAAGGGGCCAGCAAACATGAGCACCACTAGACTGCGAGCAGTGTCTCTTTTTCTTCAGATTTAGTAAGGGGAGTGCACGCGCGCGAAACGACGGCGGCAGCCCGAGACGAAAAAAGAGCGCCTTTAGTCACGCGTGTGGTCATTTGCGTGTCTCGGGCGTTTTGCTCGACGGACCAAGAACAAAGAGAGACTGCTCGTAGTCTATAGCACCACTTGCAGTTGTCCTCATCTGTTCTTCCAATATTATGTTCTGTAAAATTAACCCTGTGCTAAGCAGATGCCTTGTGACAGTCCGATAGTTTGCCATTAGTTCTTTTGGAATGCAAAGCGGGCTGAAGTGTGGGATACGAGATACGTCCTAATAAAAACTGTAAAATCCCATTTACAAAGATAACTTTGGATTTAAAATAAGTCAGAATATATAAACATTTTTGTTTCAGACGTTTTAACCAGTTACTGGGAGTAAATTGTGTAGTGACTACCCATTGAAGGCTGCATCTAAGGTACATTTTCTTATGAAATTTGTTTGCAGCTCAGTTACCTAGGCATTTTGTTTTGAAACCAAACAAATCAATTGATGTGCTGCAAGGGCAGAGTGGAGAAGTCACATGTGAAGCTGTGGGCTCCTCAGTTTCTACCCTGAAGTGGGAAAAGCAACAGGATGATCAATCATATGCAGCCGTCCCCAACAGCCAAGTTAACGTCAATAAAGATTCAAACTATGTGAGAGCAAGCCTGAAGATTACAAATGCCCAGTTTGCAGACGCTGGTACATATAAATGTACAGTGTCAGTTCCACCAAATAAATCAGATTACAGGCTGGCAACCGTTAGAGTCAAGGGTAGGTTTATTTTGAATTCTTACATTACACTGGAATTCCAACAAATTTAATTTAATATTTATGATTCTTGTACCTCCCCATGCGTCGTTCATTTTAACTTTCAAAGATGATTTAAACGCACGAAGGAAAAGTCAAATCCGGGGAGGGGGAGGCTTTTGGACCTATTTGTAATCTGAATAAATGTCATTGTGTTACCGGAAGAAAGCATCTAATCTCGGACCCAGATCTCTTGTCCGTGAAGCTGAAGGCCATATTTATTCATCTTACTTT
>CALNXK010000025.1:3050000-3180000 GCA_942486035.1 Porites lobata | reverse complement strand
TTATTTTTGTTGTTTGTTTTGTTTTCCTTTCTTCTTCCCTTTGCTATCACTGCAAGTGGCTTCGCATTTCCAGCTAATTCACGCCCCCGGCGTGTGAGGCGGCCTGGCCTCCCGCTAAACAGTCCTGTCGCCGGTACCGAAAAAACAAACTGAAAAACCGGCCAATTTGGCCTCGGTATAATGTGTTCGAAATTCGATATCTGTCACTAGCAGCCCCCTCTTCGAAAACTTCATATTTATATTGAACTTGTTAAAAAAACAATACCATTTTCCTTACATACAGGTACACAGGCTTTGAAATTCCTCAATCGACCGGCTCCCCCCATCTTGTCAGCTCACGTTGGCACCCATGTTGACTTCAACTGCTCGACAAATGAGCCAAATGCTACAGTGAAGCTTCTGTTTACAGATGATTTTGGTTCAACTTGGAGAGTTAAAACTCTTGCGCCAGACAGACTTGTTTTAAAGGAGCAGGTTTTTACCTTAATGAACGTCGTTCTTAGAGATGGCGGTAGCTACGCTTGCAACGCGACAGATCAGTCAGGTCAAACCATCCAATGGCCCAATAGTCTTGGAATAATCTTATACGTAAGATCAGGTGTGTTTGTTTTGCTTTGTTAAAGGGGCTATGTCATGAGTTGTTGTCTTGGGTAAATTCTTTGCTTAAAAAAGTCATTACAGTTGAACCCAGTTAATACGGTCACCAATGGTCCAAATTAAAAAAATTTGGCCGTAATAACGAAGTGGCCGTAAGGAGGGGTTACACTGTAACTAATGCTCTTACTCATAGACAAAATGCTCCTATAGAGTTTTAAAAAAGATAGTATCCGACCAATCTCATCAGGGAGCACTAACCATGCTAATTTTTAAATTTTTGGTGATTTTTGGAGGCATGGTATTAAAACTTGATACCGTTGGCCTAATTTTTTCAAGTTCAATCCATGTTTATTCTTGCCTGATCGGCCGCGTAAAAACAAACGAGAGAAAATTAACAGTTTCTTCAACGCCTAAATATATAGAGACACCCAACAAGAATATAGTTCAAAACCACTTAAACATGGCGTTGTTAAACTTATTTTTGTATTTAAACGGTAGATATAGGAATATTTTTATCCCCTAAAAATTTTTCATGATCTGTTCGGATTTCCTAGCTGAACGTCTAGTGATCTGAAAATTATAGGGATCAAGACTTACCTTTTCGAAAATTTCAGACAGAAACAAGGCTCCCGAAAATTCTAGGTGACCTTTTTAGGGTCGTTAAAAATGTTCAATTATACCATTTTGTGGATGTTAGAAAATCCTAGGAGAGGCAGGCAAGCAAGAAATTTTACAACAAATGTTCCGAAAATTCTAGATCTCAAATCGTCTTTCGAACAGATATTTTCCGAAAATTGACGTTGGGTGTGCCTGAATTAATATAGTCTGAGTTGCAAAATTTTAAAAACTGGACCATTTTTGTTTTGGTATTTAATTGATAGATCAGTTTTAGATTTTCAAAGACAGCGAATAGTGTGACGTAGACCCCCACTTTATAGACAAGCAACGTGACTGAGTATAGCTGTTAGAAAGTTCGTGCTCATAATATCATTGTTTATTTCGACTTACCGGTGACATTAGCTGTGGTCACACTACAGAATTTTACTTTTACCTAGGTAAAACCGATTTACCTAGGGCAAATTCATTAAAAAATCTCCGTAAGTAAATTCATCTCGGGTTTTTTTTTACCTAGGTAAAACTTCTGGGAAGGTCACACTACTGATATCGGCTCCCAAAGTTTGGATTTTGAATTTTGAATTTTGAATTTTTTGGAACGTAAATTCAAGAATTATGCGCCAAACTGGAACGGTTTCCGCAAGAGTTGCGTGATACCCGGGGGATACGTACTCAACAAAGTTTTATTCGGGGAGGCTCCGTCCCGAGGTCTGCCCCCTTACCCATTTATACGCACCCCTTTTGCCCTACTTAAAACTGTCTTTAAGGAAGAATATATCACAAAATCAGAACGTTTTCTCGACTTTTTCACAGTACATAAAATGCATGTTAGCCCTTTTGCGCCTTTTTGCAGAAGAAAATAACATATCTTCCCACGCTTTCATCTACCTGAACTAATTAAATCCTTACCCTTTTTTCATCCTTGAAGAATGAAAACGGTACCCGTTCGGGCGGAGCTTCCCCGTATAGGCCATGGTAGGAAGGACCTCTCTTCTCCCGGGTTGTGTGTCATAAAAATATGTGGCATTTATCATGTTTATATTTTAAAACATTAACAGTATATTGTCCACTTTTGTCTCTGTTTGGTTGTTGTTGTTGTTGTTTTTTTCAGTCTATGAGATTCTTGTGCTTTATCAAAAGTTTTTATTCATTTATTTATCATGTTCATGAGAGGAGTATTAAAAACAAAATTTTAATTTTTCATTTTCTCTTCAGTTGAACTGCCAAAACATTTTGTGCTGATTCCGAACAAATCTATCACTCTGTTTCGTGGGCAGGATAGCAGAGTAACTTGTGAATGTGATGGTGCTGCAGATGCCACTCTAAAGTGGGAAAAGAAAGGGAATAAAGGATCATATTCGGTTGTCCCCGAAAGTAAAGTCACCATCATTGAAGATCTGCTAACCAACAGAGTGCAGGCTATTCTGAAGATTGTTAATGCCCAATTAACAGACTCTGGTTCATACAAATGCATCGTAATGGTAGAACCTGATAAATCAGATTACAGGTTGACAACTGTGAGAGTTATAGGTAGGTTTGTCCGGTTTTTACACATTGAATAATAACTGGGCTTTTAACCAAGGCATGGGGTGAGGGGGGAGGAAATTGAGCAAAATTTTATAGTGGCAGGCATTGGGTTCCTAAATACGAGAAAGCTCCGTCCTGAAGTGAAAACCTTTACCCAAGTTCTGCTGCATTTACCGCTACCATTTTGACAAAAAAGGTGTAGCCCTTTCGACCATCCATTGAGAAATCTTCATCCCTTTTTTAAACCCTTGGAATAAAGCTATTGAATGATGCTGAGGGGTAACAGCCACAGTACGGCACTCTCGACGTTTGAGTTTCAATCCTTCAATGGAATCACCCGGCAATTCAAACAAAATCTCTTTGACCGTCCTTTGCCAAATTTGATGTTTTAATAACATTTTGATTTATTTCATCGTCATTTATTGGCATAGCTTAGTAAATCCCTAAAATAATAGGGCGAGGATCTCAGAAAAATACGGGTAAAAATTTCTTCGTGGAAATCCTGTTCGATTATGATAAAATAGTAATTAAGATCAACGTGTTGTCGTTTTCCACGGCAGCTCAGTTGGCAGACCACTTCAGGCTGAGACCAAGCAGATCAGTAACTGTGCTACAAGGCAAGGAGGTAAAAGTCAAATGTGAATCAAAGGGTGTTTCAGTCACCAAGCTACAGTGGAAAAAACAAACGATTACAGGGGATGTGCCTGTTCCAGACAACATGGTCACTTTTGTTAGAGATAGATACACCAACGCCATGAAGGCCTTTCCTCAAGATCGCGCATGCTAAAA
The DNA here is from genome assembly GCA_942486035.1 of Porites lobata. Lineage (NCBI taxonomy): Eukaryota > Metazoa > Cnidaria > Anthozoa > Scleractinia > Poritidae > Porites > Porites lobata. The sequence continues at coordinate 3,176,472 of CALNXK010000025.1, read as the reverse complement.
TTGAAGATGCTGGTCTGTACAAGTGCGTGTTGACGGCTTTTGGCAAGACTGACTTCAAGCGGATCAAGATAACAGTTAAAGGTTAGTACAAACAAACAAACAAACAAACGAACAAACGAACAAACAAGCACTGAAGCAAAAGAGAGACACCGACTACTCATAAAAACCCTCTGGGGTTAGGCGTGATACCAGAAATACAGCGCTTAAAATACCCAACGGAAGTTGTGGCTGAAGTTAGCAATGTGTTCCTGAGGGCATTCAGAGATTCCGTAACGAGGCTATTTCTGAATGTAGTCCGACTAATACATGAATAGGATCAGAGCCAACGTAATGACTGCCCCTACGTGGACCGGCACAGCGTCCACATCACGCGTACAAGTTATTGAACGTCAGTCACTGTTGACACCCCTCGGAGGGGGTTTGAATCCCTATAAGTAATGGTAACAGGACTGAATGGAGTCCAATTCGGTCTGTAATCATACGAGTGATTAACAAAATCGGACGACCGCGTAGCGGGAGTCCGATTTGTTTAATCACGAGTATGATTACAGACTGAATTGGACGACACGAAGTTCTGTTACCAATTAATCATAACTTTAACAAAATTTGTGATACAATAGGCTATTTTTAAAACCAAAACACAAGAAATTCGAATTTTTGTTTTGCTAGCAGTGAAAAAAAAGCCATTTAAGCGTGCGCGTGATGGTGCGTACTGTCCAATTACTTAGGCATGACGCGTACTGTCCTATTAAACTGTCCAATTAAGGCTGAAATCAGGGCAGTTGAGAGCCAATCAGATTTGACAATTTTATTATAGTTATGATTATGGCCTATACTGTAAATATACTTTAAATAGGCTACTATTAATATAGCAGAGCTTCACGCAAGCGGAGCCCCATACCTGAGAAAATTTGGTAATTCATCCATGCGAGGAATTTTTGTAATCAAGTGACCGTACGCCCGTCTGACCGTCCGTCCGCATTACAGGCATAACTCGAGGTGTTTTGGGCGGGAAATCGCATGGCCACCCGGCAGACTTTTAGAGAGAAAAAACAATAACAAAGTCGAGTCTTTTTCGACGTTATTGTTGATAAATTGACATTTAAACCATAAAAGACATGACCAGCAAAAAAAACACTGAGTAGACACACTGAATCCTGCAAAGGTGATCGTACTGAGTGAAAATTAACTTTGCTAATTCTCACGTAGTACGATCAGCTTGGCAGAATTCATTAGGGCCATTTATACGAGGAAAAATAAGACGCGTCTTAAATAAGACGCGAACTGTACCATTTATACGAGCATGTCTTACCTAATAAGACGCGTCTTAGCTAAGCCGCGTCTTATTTTAGACGAAATGTGCCGTTTATACGGAAAGTTCGCGTCTTATTTAAGACGCGTCTTATGTAAGACGCATCTTATTTTTCCTCGTATAAATGGCCTTAATGTGTCTATTCAGTGTTTTTTTGCTGGTCAGGTCTTTTATAGATCGTACATTTTGCGGCATATTCGTTTGCGGTCCTTTGCAGTTTAAATGTCAATTGATTACTTATTTTTGGGGCCGTAGGTCTTTTATAGATCCGATATGCTGTTCATTTTTGCATGTTATTTTTCACGTCTACTCTCACCAGTATGTTGGATAAAGGGCTAGAGCAGTGATTAAAAAATAAAGGAAATGAAAATCGTTGGAAGAAAAAAAATGAAAATTTCATAGCCGAGGTGAGAAAAATGAGAAATGCTAGCGGCCAGCAAGGTGAAAATGAGCGGCAGTGAAAAAATAAAAGTGAACAGGAACACAAGAACATGTTTGACTAGGAAGTCACACGTTTTAATCGCGCAAAACAACGGCAAAGAAATGTACAAAATGTTTGCTGCACGTGCAAAGTTATTGATAATTTTTTTTGCCAATGAGATCTATTGATTTTGTTGCCGTCCTCATTGCCGTCGCCGTTTAGCCCAGTTACACGATTTTATTAATTGTTTATAAGTATCTAGGGTGTGAGCTTCGCTCTTACCCCTGGCTAAATCTACATGTTAGTTAGAGTTTACGTTCAAGAAAATTAAACTCAAAAAAATTCACACTGCTGGGACTCACAAGTAGAGGATAACTGACAATTTGTTGCTAGTTTCTTATTAATTCTATGGCTTGCAAGCTCATGCAGTTTATAAACGGCAGCTGAAGACAGTCATGCATTGATGGCAGTTTTTCTAAGTTGATGCCTTTTGCAAGTGAAAAGGGATTGTGTATTTGTGAATAAAAGCACTTTCAGTTAAAATAGTAAATGTTTATGGATAACTTAACTACCGATTGGAAGAGGCAAATAGGCACGGTGAGATTGTGTTATTACAAGTGTGAACACCTAGTGAACTGAGATGGCTAAAGACTTCAGCTTTTGCGCTAGCAAAAACTCCGGCTTTATGAAGCAAAATCTGACTTTGCAATCACCACAATTCTCGCAACGCCCTATTTATATGTTAGCCAAAGATCCAGCTAAAATTTCGATGTTCCACTGTCTTCGCGGTTCGCTCTTTGGATGGAAACCCACAAACTTTGAGCGAGGTTCGTGATACACCAATCACTAACAGCCATTGTGGATACAAATAGTACTAACAGTTCTACTCAGTAAATCGATACCATTGCCTGACGAAGACCTACAGTGCGCGGTCGAAACGTCGCGAGCGATACTGTCTATGCGACAATCGTGAGACAAACGATTGACGGATCCCTTTATAATCGTATTAAAGTAACTTAGCAAAAATGTCGTGCGGACCCCTTGGCTTTGTAGCTGAAAGTAATTCCCAAAATTAGGCTTTTGGTAACTTAAAGAAATTTGTACTGCAATGATGCCATGGGTTAGGCCATCAGGAGTATAGAGTAAACGGCTGACCTTAACAACCCGGTTGGGAAAACATTTTTGATCCGTTCCGGTTGTTAATCTTTCCCAGTACGCGGAAAGTACTTGCCTAACGATTTACCGGTCGAAAAAGCAATTATTTTTATTACTATTTTTTTCTGAAAGCGCAAAGTCTAGTCTTTTGCAGGACGGAGGTATTACTTTTATTTCTCTTAAAAGACCCTGAATATTGGTCCGGCCCTGGGGTAACTTCGAAAGCGATAAGTAACAATAAATAAACGTCTACTTTAATTTTCTATTTCACCTGAACTTCTGCTAAAAGAAGTCTTACGCGACCGCCTGGTAGGTCAGCTTAAGCAACGACGACGGCGACGTCAACAAGAACGGCAAAAAAACAATTGGTTTAGATTGGCAAACAACAACTTTGCACGTGCATCACGCTTTTTTGTACATTTCTTTGCCGTCACTGCACTACTACGACATGAAAATGCCTATTTTCACGTTTTGTGACGTACGTGGACGCAAGACCACGACTTTCTCTTTCTTCTCCTGAACTTCGATACAGTCTTTAAGAATTGAACTCCAGAAAATAATTGCCAACATTTGTGAACGAGATGGAATAAGTGCAATAAAGTTAGAAGCAGCGCGACTTCACTTTTAAAGTGACGTTTTCGTAACCGTCGCCGTCGTTGTTGCTTAAGCCCTCTTATATAAGGTCGCTTACGAGCCCATTCTCGTTCCCGGCTCTGGTTACGACTACTTTTATGGACTCTCCAGGGGCACCCAACGAGGATATAGCTCAAAACCTCTTAACATAGCATTGTTGAACGTATTTTAGTATTTAAACAGTAGATATAGGCATATTTTTATCCCCTAAAAACCTTTCATCTGTTCGGATTTCCTAGCTGAAAGTTTAGTGATCCGAAAATTATTGGGATCAAAACTTACTTTTTCGAAAATTTCAGCCAGGAAAAGGCTTCCGAAAATTCTAGGTGGCCCTTTTTAGGGTAAATATCCGTTTAAAATGGGTAATTTTACCATTTTGTAGATGTTCGAAAATCCTAGGAGAGGCAGGCAAGCAAGAAATTTTACAACAAATGTTCCGAAAATTCTAGTTCTCAAATCGTCTTTGGAACAGATATTTTCCCGAAAATTGCCGTTGGGTGCCTCTGACTCTCAAGGTGGTGGGTTGAGACAGCCTTGACTGTAGTTATATTAACCTCTTCAAAACAATGAAAAGCTGCGTTCATTTCAAGAAACGGTTTCGCTCAATGCTAAACCAGTCAGGGTGCGCCAAAGCCTATGTCCGATTGTCCGGGACAGGTAGAAATACAGTTCGGACAAGTAAACCTTTGACATAACTTGTCCGTGGGACAAGCACATTGTTAATTAGAAAAAATACAGAAACAGATGAAAGTTGACTTCAAATTACAGTAGAATTAAAATTTATGTTATGGTCATAAAAGCAAACCTCATGCTTGTCAAAATAAGGTTAAACATTCCTTTAAAATTTCACCATTCCACAGCCGTTTCAATCATTTGTTTTTTTTACGAGCTCCATTTGGGTTAGGAACCAGGGGCCCGTTTCTCGAAAGTCCCGATAATTAACGGGCCCGGTAAGCTGTCTCCGTTTACATTAAAGATCGAGGTTTCAATAGTTTTGCATCTAACATGATAAAACTGTCAGTTAATGAAACAAAATGGAGTGGTTTGCTGGCCAGGACCCGCGCTCTTATTCTTTATATTTCTTATTCTTTATATTTCGGGCCCCTGGGGCCCGTTTCTCGAAAGTCCCGGTAACTTTACGGGCCCGAAATCAAAAATTCAAATCGAAATATAAAGAATAAGAACGCGGGTCGTGGCTAGCAAACTACCCCATTTAGTTTCATTAACTGACAGTTTTATCATGTTAGATGCAAAACTATTGAAACCTCGATCTTTAATGTAAACGGAGACAGCTTACCGGGCCCGTTAATTATCGGGACTTTCGAGAAACGGGCCCCTGGCCTTAGTAACCAGGCCTGTTAACTTACCTGCAAAAAGGCTGATTATGTGATAATAAGCAGTAAAATATATGCCCGATTGTTTTTGAGTTTTGAGCAAAACTTTTTGGACAAGAACCCTTGGGTTTCGGACAACCAAATTTAATATAGTTCTTGTCCGAAGACAAGTGGATAAGGAAATTTTTGGCGCATCCTGCCAGTATGATCAACTCCAAGGAGTTTCGTGAGCTAGCTTTTCTAACTTTAGGGATTTACTTTAACCTGCCCCCAGGTTAGCCTGCGAACAGCAGACGCATTTCCGGTCGTCGCTTCTCTCCCTCCGAAGAAGCGATGACCGGAAATGCGTCTGCTGTTCGCAGGCTAACCTGGGGGCAGGTTAAAGTAAATCCCTAAAGGTAGAAAAGCTAGCTCACGAAACTCCTTGAGAGATGATCATACTGGCAGGGTGCGCTATAAATCCCCAGTTATACAAAACCCCCAAAACAGATTTCACATATTTTTTTTAAGCTTAGTACCTCCACCCCCTTAAAAGCCGGTCCGGACAAGTCATTTTAACGGTTTAACCGTTTTTGGTCAAAACTGTGATCAAAACATGGGCAAGGGTGACTGAAGAGTCGGCTTTTCCCACGCAAAAAGAATTGGCAGCCAAAATCAATACGACCGGAAGGCTATCAAGTGAGTTCTTGATGTCATAAACCATAATCAGCTTAAAAATAGAATAAATGTACATTCAAGAGAGATTTCAAGTAATCGAAAAACACCCATCGGCAAGTAGATAGCACGAATAAGAGTTCGATGTAGGTGGCTTGAATAAATAAATTGGGTTATGCCTAGTGAGGTAGGTCAGGAGCCGGCAGGTTCAATGATCGCTCTTATAAGTGTAGTCGTGATAGCCTGCGAGCAAGCTCTCCTATTTGGGCAAGCGAAGCGAGCCTCGCGAGAACGCGCGAGGGAGGGGCCGATCGAGGATAGGCTCACTCGCACGTTCTCGCGAGACTCGTTTCACTCGCCCAAACAGTACTGGTAGTGTCGGCCTCGGGGGTACATGTACTCGGGCAGGTACCAAGGTTATGTACCTTGTTTGACAAAAAAGGTACTCTTTTCGTATACTTTTTTCTGGCAAATGATGGGCCCCTTCCACATACCTGGTTTAGAAGACTACATCAGAAAACACATAAAAAGCACACACACAAAAACAAAAACAGAAATACCGCCAGCTACTTACACTAGGTTGATCTCATTCACATCCATAAAATGCGCCTGTTACCGCTTTTTATCCTTTACAGACCGAAATGACAGATTTGCCCTTCCCTTTCATCCGCTTCAACTAATGAAATTCCTACCCTTATATATTAATTCCATATACCAGAAGCAATATCAATATTAGGACTGAAGAACACGTACCAAAGCCGTATAGCCATAACCTTACGCATGCTCACAACCATATCACCCCGGCAGTGACAGCCATGGACAGCTGTTTCGCCCTTATTGGCGCTCATCAGAAGCCTAAAAAAGGTACCCCTTTCGGGCGGAGCCTCCTCGTCAGGCAATAATAGGGAGTTTCCCCCGGGGGTGTCTACAGTGACAGACGTTCGATAACTTGTACACGTGATGCGGGGGCTGTGCCGGTCCGCGCGGGGGATGTCATACCCTTGGCTCTGATCTTAATTCATGCATAACCGCACTCACTCAGTAATACATTCGGAAATTACTCTTCGGCATTGCTACCCTGGGTACCAGAGGTTCAATTTCTCGCGTGCGGCGGGAATTTTCGGTGTTGGCCGAAGGCCTAGAAAAGTCTCTGGCACCCACGGTACGGCATTGCCAGAGATCTTAAAATCAAAAGTTGAGGACAGAAATTTAATTTATAGTATACAACCCACGCAAAAATTCAACCGCGATCTCTATAAATTGCTAACCCACAACTTCCGATGGGTATTCATTGTCTTGCCTAACCCCAGAAGGTTAGTATACTAGCTGGTGTCTCTCTTTTGTTTGTTTGTTTGTTTGTTTTTTCAAAGGCTAATTGCCAACCTTGCTTCATTGTGCGCCGCAGTGTTGGGTTAGAACGTTCGATCATAAGTTCGATTGGTTCGACTAACTTAATCGAACTCTGACGCAAATTTTTTGGTTCGATTGTTTTCCGTTATTGGGTTCGAATACCGAACAGTTCGAGTACCTTACACCGGAAAATAATGTACACGTACTTACTCGTGAACTTTGTGATTTAATGTTGCGAATTTTTGCGAATAAAGCTCTTAAGCTGCCTTCATGATCTTATTACTCAGGTCAAGCACTTAACTAATTTTGTGCATTTTTTACTAACAGAGAAATGCTATACGTAACTAATCAGCCGATCAATTTTCGTGAACTTTGTTTCCCTGATAAACTCGTGTTGCAAACCGTCAGTTGAAAAATTAGCCTCCTTAGCGGTTTGTCACGCGTTCCTGCCCCACTGGCAGGAACGCGTGATGAACCCCTACTAAGTGAAAAAGTTTTAATTGTCTCCTGTTACAACGTCTGCGTGGGAGGCTATTGAAAAATACGACTGATTCTCACGACGTTCGTGTCGTGACTGGGTTTTTCGGTTTTACAGCGTACACTCATGCTGACTGGACCGCTGTAATAATAATAATAATAATAATAATAATAATAATAATAATAATAATAATAATAATAATAATAATAATAATAATAATAATAAACCAATCTTTATTTCAGTATCTGAACAATAGGTAATATTTACAATTTTAAACATCGTGTTGTTTACAAATTAAAAGCGAAATATATGTCCACGATAGAAAAACTATTTACAATTGTGAATAATTAAAAAAAAAATAGTTCGCTCAGTTTTGTAAAATCAAGCAACTGTTCAAGGCAAGTGTGAAAAAAAAACTATAAAATAAAATAAAATAAGAATAAACAAATAAATAAAATAAAAATAAACAATGCGAATTGGGACCTCGCTTTCGTCGCGCCTCTTTCATCATTATTTTACGGTATCGTCGCGGTTTTTTTGCAACGATGTCATCACTTGCATATCAAGAATAGGTGTGACGGATCGGAAACGAGGAAATCAAAACAGCAATTAGAGTTAATAAGCAAGCCAGACAAAACATGACAGAAACTTTGAACCTACATCACATTTTTTCTCGGTAGAGCGCTTTTTTTAATAGGACTAACAATGCGATCGTCGATTTAAAGTTTAAGATCATCGTTTCATCAATAGCGATCGTCGCAACTTCGATGCAGGAATTACCCATGTCATAATCAAGTAATAATATCATCGCGGTTTTTTTTTTTGCAACGATGTCGTCACTTGCATATCAAGAATAGGTGTGACGGATCGGAAACGAGGAAATCAAAACAGCAATTAGAGTTAATAAGTAAGCCAGACAAAACATGACAGAAACTTTGAACCTACATCACATTTTTTCTCGGTAGAGCGCTTTTTTTTAATAGGACTAACAATGCGATCGTCGATTTAAAGTTTAAGATCATCGTTTCATCAGGGGCACCCAACGGCAATTCTCGGGAAAATATCTGTTCGGAAGACGATTTGAGAACTAGAATTTTCGGAACATTTGTTGTAAAATTTCTTGCTTGCCTGCCTCTCCTAGGATTTTCGAACATCTACAAAGTGGTATAATTACCCATTTTAAACGGATATTTACCCTATAAAAGGTCACCTAGAATTTTCGGGAGCCTTTTCCTGGCTGAAATTTTCGAAAAGGTAAATTTTGATCCCTATAATTTTCGGATCACTAGACTTTCAACTAGGAAATCCGAAAAGATGAAAAGTTTTTAGGGGATAAAAATATGCCTATATCTACCGTTTAAATACTAAAATACGTTCAACAATGCTATGTTAAGTGGTTTTGAACTATATCCTCGTTGGGTGCCCCTGTTTCATCAATAGCGATCGTCGCAACTTCGATGCAGGAATTACCCATGTCTTAATCAAGTAATAATATCAGTTATTTCTGACCTGAATACAACGCTTGATTTTAGTGAGAAAAAGCTCAACGGTGCCTTACATGGTCCGGCTGGTAATTTACGAAGGAAAACAAAATGATTACTTAGAAATGTGCTTTTTTTATGCAGTGCTAGGTTGGGCATACACTGTATATCACGCAGAGGAATTAGCTGAGTTTAGTATTTCATTTTCATAACGTTATAAGTATTTCTCCTCATAATTTCCGTTTTCATAACATCAAAACCATCGGCATCTGGCAAACTTGGTACATTTACTACGACGGAATTCGTCAAACTTTCTTTAAAAAAATTCTGACAGAAATACTCTCGCGTGATTAGCGGTTAAGGTGCATAAAGTGTTGAAAAAAATGACAAAGTGGTATGTTAATGTAAAATATCCAAAACAATATATTTTCTTTTAAAAAAGGCATCACTTTGACAACTAATGCTGCATCTGCCCTCGCCAACCGGAAACTTGTTTAGGAAAAGCTTGAACATCTCTTACAAATGAAAATTGACGGAGACCCCAACTTTGCGACCCCCCTTTGCCCTTGCGCAATATTGACATACTTCGGGGCTAATCAATCCGGGTTTTGCGTGGTAAAAATATATTTCAAGAACCGTGCTGAATTGATCTGATGTCATTGATGAGTTTCAAAATAGCGGAAATATCTCGAATGGTGTAGGCAATTTTATGCAGAACATGTCGCACAGGGCTTATGGTTGACGTAACGGGCGTAGATAGAAATTGGCTTCTGATTGGCTGCGGTTAACACACCTATGTTCCATGGTTCCCTCTAGAATTGCATGTAGATGTTGCCCCTCGAGCCATAAGTAACGCACTGTGGTCTCCATTGTTAAATCCAAAGAAGTTTAATTTATTCGAAGAAATAATTGTCGAAGTTATTTATTTCTTACATATCTCGTAAAGTTCAGTTTTTAAACAAAGGAAACGAAGAAGCGAAGACTCGTCTCCGCCGCATTGTTGACAATTTTTTCAACATGGCGTCGCAGCTGGATTGTAGATGCGTTTGGCGCGGTTTAGTTTGGAGCGCCCTCTTTTATGTTTCATTTCTCTTAACGGCTCCAGGTATGTTAAATTTCCCTCTAACTTCAAGTATTTTTCAATGAGTTCATTTAAACTTGGGGAAATTTGATGAAGTGACGATGACCAAACCGAGATTTAGCGGCCTTCAAAATAAGCTTAATGTTACTTACTAGTATGTCATTGTGCCAGCGTTTTAGGGGCGAAACATAATTCTTTTTGTCTCTCACTGAGTTACCGTTGAGCTTGTTGTACTTTTTGGTGCGGGGAATACTTTAAGGAATTGAGCTAGGCTGGCAAAACAAACTTGGATGGTCGCATAGTGTAGCTACATGTCCACTGTGGATTTAGACGTCCACAGCAAAGACGAGTGAATATTCTCAGTCTGGGCCATGACTCCCCGAAAACATCAAGTTTTAACAACTTTTACTTGGGCCGAAAATTTATATTTCAAGCCTCTTTCAGTTCATCTTTAGATAGACATTAAAATGGTAAAAGGAAAATAATATATATTCTTTTCGTTGATGTTTTGATGTCCGTGACCCTTGGCTTTTTCTATTTTGTTATTTTGTACGCACATGTAGCTTTGGCTTAAGCTTGCTTCGAATTGATCCAGCTTACATTTGAAGCATAGTTTTGAGTTAGCAGTACCTGCTTGCACGAATATGTTTTTGGCGCCCTTGCTAACCTACTGTTCTTGTGCGGATTTAAAGACTGTTAGTTTGTTCTCCACTTGTTTCTCAAAAACCTTACCTTTTGTCATCATGCTTATAATAAAAACATATCCTGTCCACTGTCTATAATTCCTAGGAAAGCTGTTTTCTACTGTTTGTTTTATTAGGTAGTCACTAATAATGGTGTCCTTTTATCGAAACTAGTCTATTAAAGGCCCAGTTCATCAGTCCTGCTTCTGTCCTGCCAAACTTATGGGAGCATAGCCTGCGAAAACATCCGTTTCTCCTCGCCCTTTGCTGCTGGGGAGGTTTTGCGCAGAGGAACGTCTGCGACTCAGCGACAGAAATTCCAAAATGATGACGTAAAATCTGTCCGGAATCTGGTCAGAAGTGCTGACTGGTCGACAGAGTAGTTACATTGTTGTAGTTATTGTTTACGAATGACAGACAAAAGACAAAAGGCCACAAAGGTCAAATGTAAATGCAAAGAATCTCTTACAAAACAGTCAATATTTGTGGAGGATAGTCTTCTCTAGAAGAAGCATTAAATTTTGAGTTTTGCTGGAGCTAGTTGGCAGATGAACACAACACTTTTCCAAATATTGACCACAAGACACATAAAATTGGACAAATTTACATTTGGAACCCTATGACTACCGGATTTACAGTGTATTATCTAAATATTGATTTGTGTCATCAGTATGGAATTTCTGTCGTTGAGTGGCAGACGTTCCTCCGTATGAAACGTCGCCAGGGGCGAAGAGCGAGGAGAAATGGATGTTTTTGCAGGCTAATAGGGGCACTTGTCGGGCATTTGTCATTTTGTTTTGGAAAAGTTGCAAATGCCCCACAGTGGGGCCTGATGTTCATACAAGAACCCAATGGTGGGGCTTAACAAGATGGTGCAAAATGCCCCACCATGGTACAACACCAAAATTGACTATCTTATCCTATTGACTATCTTAAGTTGTCAGTCTCGGCCAGATCCTCGAAACTTGATTCACGCTTCTCGAAACCTTAGTCTCCCTTTTGACCCGTCACACAATGCTAAGGAGCATTGTGTGATGAGATAAAACCAGAAGAATACTTGAGACTCGAACAAATCCCAAAAACCGAGTCTTGAGTTTCGAGAGACCAGCATTTTTTATATTCACTACTCGAAAGGATTTCAAGAGACAGATTTGGGTTGCTTTATTTTCTGTAGGTGTAGGAGCTCTGAAGTTTCTCCAGGATCCTCCATCAATCCAGGGATCTCATGTTGGCCAGAGTGTTGACTACAACTGCGCAACAGATGACCCAAATGCCACAGTGTTACTTCTAAAGTCTACAGATTTTGGGTTTTCTTTTAATGTGTTTCCAGTCACACCAAACAAACTTCTTTTGACGAAACAAGTGTTTACCATAGTAAACATTGTTCTTTCGGATGGAGCACAGTATAAATGCAAGGCAACGGACCAGTCAGGTCAAACTATTCAATGGCCAAGTGGTTCATTGTTATTTGTACAAGCAGGTCTGTATGAATATAATTTCCGAGTAAATTGGTGCTCATTTAAATCAAGTACAGCTGTAGTTAAACCCGCCGGGGGGTACTCCCTATGCAGAGAGGCCCCACCTAAAAAGGGTACCTTTTTCAATGATAAATGAAAATAAAATAAAATAGTTTTTCATGCATATTATCTAAAGTCACATAAAAGCTAATCTAAAAAGACATGGTCCGATATTGATATTGTGACCAGCTGGTCACCAATGCAACTGAAAATTTAGCGTTGGCAGTCAGATTTTCAAGGCTAGTTGCCAGCAGGTGACTGACTTTCAGGTCCTTGTTTATGTTTTAAAGCAATGCTCAAGGAATTAATTTAGTGTTACATAATAACAAAAAAAAAACTCCTCAATTGATTTTGCCAGAAGAAACTTAGCCCTTTTGTCAAAATTTTCAATCTCTGTAGAAAATAATTTATAGTAAAAATGAACATTCCTGTTGAATGACTTCCACAACAGTTGTAATCCATGCACTGTGGTCGACATCAGCCGCCATTTGACACTGCATTGCATGAATATGCGCTTACCTTTGAGCATTGATGTCCTGGTGCTCTACAAATTTTCGAGAATGGTTTACAGTCAGACGGTCTTTATACACCGCTGAACATACATACATGTACACGATGTACCTTAGTCAAAATGTAAAAGGCAGTGACTGTTTACAAGCTAATGAAATCAATCACCACTGGGTGTTTTGAAGCAAAAAGTGCCTTGAACACTTTTTATTTCAAAGTGGTGGCATTTTACTGATAAAATATATGGTTTTTACACATACATTTGCATACAATTATCTTTTAATGCCTTTCAACCAGCAAAATGAACCAACAAGTAAGGTAAATTAGTAGCATTTTACAAGTGCTTGAGAATAAGCAAACTAAAGAAGATTAACTTTCCCTTTTATTTGTTGCCTTTGTTGGTGTTGAATCATGTCAAAGAAAGTATTTTTCCTTGCAACGGACATGTACAGTAATTATTTTGTTAAAAAGTGATGAACTATTACAGTGTATTTAATTGTCAACTTTCAACACATCAAGTTACATTAAGAGCAAATTAAATATTTGGCTTTGACTACTGAATGTCGATGATCAAAAAAGGAATTCACAATATCTGCTGAAACCACTCAGAATTCTGGCAAGACTCTTGTCTTTCATGAACAAGACTTTGCTGATCCAAAGCTCTTGTTCTGTGGCAAAGGTCTGTCAAGTTATTTGTAAATTTGAGGCGATTTCCATAGACAAGTAAAAGGTGAGTTCACATGAAAAAGTGGACGGCTGGCTTATTGAAAACCCTGTTTAAGCAGACCCTTAACCAAGGGAACATCAGACATAATTTAATACACATTTAAACTGTTCTTCCAATATCATTTTCTGTAAAATGAACCCATGTTAAGTAGATGCCTCTCAGATGCTTAGTGACATTCTAATGGGTGCCCCAAGCTCCCCTCATCTTAGTTGACAGGGAGGGCTTGACACCATTTTTCATGACAATGCAGGCATGCACCCTCCCAATTTTGTCAATGTATACTTCACTGCATTCACAAGGAATGTTATATGCTGCTCCATCTTGAATTGTAAAACTTCTGTAACTATAGCTGTAAACATAACATAAATAACTTCAGATCTGAGTTGAGTTGCCCTGTTATATTATCAGACTTTTTGTTAAATACTGGAATAAGATATGAAAATTTTGCAGAGACTATAATACATGTACAGCTGTATGTATTGAAGACAGCATGTAAAGGTCTACGTGTACATATTTTTTGCAGCTCAGTTACCCAGGCATTTTGTGTTGATACCAAACAAATCAATCTATGTGCTGCAAGGGCAGAGTGGAGAAGTCACATGTGAAGCTGAGGGTCCTTCAGTTTCTACCCTGAAGTGGGAAAAGGAACAGGATGATAAATCATATGCAGCCGTCCCCAACAGTCAAGTTAACGTCACTAAAGATGCAAAGTATGTGAGAGCAACCCTGAAGATTACAAATGCCCAGTTTGCGGACGCTGGTACATACAAGTGCACGGTATCAGTTCCACCAGATAAATCGGATTATAAGCTGACAAAGATAGAAGTCAAGGGTATGTTTGTACTCTATTTCTTTGTAAAGGTTACTTTTACTGTTAGCATCTCATCATTTCTGCAATACATGGCCCAGTGGACAGCACATCAGACTCACAATGCGGTTGTTGCCGGTCCATGTCCTGCTCTGACCACTTGTTTTTGGTCTTGCCAAGATCAATTTCTTGGCTTGTTATTATCCAGCTGGTTGCCCCCTGCCAGTTGGGGTTTTCTATCCTGTTATTTTCTTTTTGCATTATTTTGCTTCTAATTATTGAGAGTGCACTGCCGTAAATTAGCTGGACTTCCACTGTTAAAACAATCCAAAATACAGTATTACACTGTACATCAACTATGTGCATGGACAGTAAGTATATCACTAATGCAATGGACAAAAAGTGGTGAATGCCCATGGCCACATGATGGTCTGACAATGGCTGAGTTCTGGCACTTGACGTGGATCACTGTTCTGCTCTGTTCAAAACAACAGTTTTATAATATTACATGTATGTCAGACAAGACGAGTGCGACTCACCTTTGGAATCCTTCAGTCGACATGACGAATAAAAGTAACTTTAAGAAATGCTTGCTCGAGAGATACTTAAACATTAATGCAAGTCGCGAGCATTTTAGCATTTCAAGGACATTTTAATGTAGGTTTTTTCTTTTTTATCTTGATTGCAGTGTACTAATTTAGGTAGCTATTTTTAACCATTTTTTATGTACCCTTTAACTTCATTTTATGATATACTATTACATTTTAAAATTATTTGTAAATAGTCTTGTTATCTTTTTGGGCCCACAATGTAGACTACTGGGTTTACCAGTAATTGAGACAGCCATTAAAGTTTTATTATCATTGTTATAATATTATTAAATTAAGTGTTATTGTATATGCTGCAATTAATTGGTACTGATTATTAATTCATGTAAAATCTGTTTCATTCATACATTTAGCTCTTACAGCACCTTCAATACGTCCCTATACGGGACAAACAGAAGTGCTAGAGGGATCCACCAAGGAAATCAAGTGTGTAACAGAGGGGGCTCCTAAACCAACGGTAGATTGGTACAGAAATGGCAAGAAAATGAATGTCACAAACTGCCATTCAAACCCTCAGAGTTGTGATAAAGTTGACTATGAGGTTTATGAAGAAGGAGATGGTTCTTCTGGACTTCATACTATTTACACAGTTCAAGTTCTCAAAATAAGAAGTGCACTATATCCAAGGGATGTTGGTGATTTTAAATGTGTTGCATCGAATGGAGTTTTACCAGATGCTGAGTTAAGAGTGAGCTTGGATGTCCAAGGTACTTAAGCAAAGGAATACCTTTGTACTTTATGTAACCAGTAATTTGCATAATACATGTGCAATTTTTTTACCCCATTTACAATTAATGATATGCTCAGAACCAACATCTAGAGCCTTAGTTCCTTTGTACAAGTGTACCAATTGTGATCCTATGTAAGTAATTTTAACTGTTAAAGACATCTTTGATGCACAACTCATTGGGAACACCTGTGAACTATTCAATCAAATCAGGCCAGAATTGATGTTAATCCTTCTCTGTACATAACTGCTCTCTTTTGAACATTTGGAAACATTGTTACCTTCCTATGCATTAATTTTTTTTACCTAAATGTTTCATGCAGGAGTGAAACCTGGTGAAAGCATAGAAAAACAACTGTAAGCACTTATGTTTTTCGTACACTATAGCACTTACAGTGTAGAGTACAAAGTTGTATTCTGAGTGCAAACCTGTTTTCTAAGTTGAGAAAGGCAAGGAACTAATGTGAAGAGGGGGGTGGGGGGCAGTGGGGGGTGTGAGAGGCTTATTTGCCGGGGGATGCTTATTACCTTACAGTTACAGTCAAACCAAGTCAAGCGTACCCCCCAAGATTCTATCAGTGAATTGATTATTTGAAAAATGAATCCGTTAGTCGTTCCCATAAATGGTGTCAAATTCAAAGCGGCATTTCTGCATGTGTAATGAGCAGTGAATATTTTACGAGAACTTCTCGGTGTTCGGTGTCAGATTGGAAATCTTTGAATGGATTAAGCTTCTTAGAAGACATTTACATCAATTTCAGGAAAATGGAGCTGGTAGAAATTTCATAACTGCCTCGCGTGTGAATTCACGGCTCATTACACATACAAGAATGCAGAGATCAATCTGAAATCTACAACTAGCAACGGATTCAACTTTTGAATAATAAATTCATTAATGCATTCTTGGGAGGTACGCTTGACCTGGTTTGACTGTAAAATGTAATAAACCTTGTCTTCCTTTCAAACAAAGAAATCTGTACAGCTGTAAACAGAGCACTAAAACATATCTCCAAGAAAAAAAAACCAAAGTATGGTCTTACTGATGGCATTAAGGTCCTAAAAATTCTGGTTTTGAAATGCTCTTTCTCTCCTTCTTTGTACTGGATATTAAGTTTCATTTTTTTCTTGGAGAAGGATTGCTTGGTAAGAAACTGTTGACAACAAGATCCAACTTAGTAGATTATACATGTAAGTTAAATCAGAGGTTGATGAAGGATTATAAACATCAGAATACACAGTTAAAATTTTACAATCTTATTTGCAATATAAGATGTGCAGTCTACCCCATGAGCATCGCATCATCATGGCAACTCATTTAAGGATATCATAAATCCACTATTAAGCTCCCCAGGGGGCTTATTTTTTTCAAACACTTTTGAGGAGGGGCTTAATAGAGACCGGGGGGGGCTTATTTAATTTAACGAAATGCATCAACAGGAGCAAGGTTTCTCAAGGACGGACTTGTGGTTACCGGGCGCTATACTGCCTTTTCTAACAATAAGAAAATGGTAACAATTCTCCACAGAGACCTAGAGCATAAAGTTGAAAAAGTTAGATCAGCACATGAAGTTGGAGGTCATGTGGCTGAAGACCAAAAACAATATGAATTTCCAGCGTGAATGAACCATAACTGATCAGTCCACGTTAATTGTTTGTGAAGAATAGGGATGGAGGGTGGAGGGGAAGGGGGGGGGGAGGGGGGGGACTTAATAACTTTTCTCTGACCTCTGAAAGGGGGAGGGCTTATTAGAGAGGGGGCACTTAATAGAGTATTTATGGTACTTTATTCGGGATAGTGACATGAACTAGGCCTCAACTAACAATCTTAATTAAATGCAGTTAAGCCGACACTGAAAGAGAGATTAGATGCAGTTGCTGTGGTAGAAGACACAGAAGCTAAAGTGTCCTGTACAGTGACCAAGAGCAACCCATTGCCAACATTCAGTTGGCAGTATGCTTTCAAAAACTTGGAATGTGATATTCAACAATCTACTGGTACCTGTGTCCCTAAGGAAAACAAGTGGATTACTGTTCCTAGTCAGCTGGTGTCTCCCAGCAGCTCAACACCAACAAATGAAAGCATTGTGAATGTTGCCAAAGACCAACAAAATGCATTCTACCGCTGCCAAGCATCCAATTCCTTGGGAAATGATTCGCAAATCTTGAGATTTGTCAGACTTGGTAAGAACATCACTTAGTAAAAACAGTACTTTTTTGAGGTATTGAATTGTACAAAAGTGTAATAATGTGCTTTATACTAGTACAGAAAAGAGAACAGATTTTCTAGGGATGACCTGCACCTTTTCCAAACAAGTTTTGTGATTGGCTGGGAAAACAATAGGGATGGTGACATAACAATACCCCTATCCCAGAAAACAATAGGTAGTGCGAGTTATAGGGACCAATGAAAGAAGAGGTTTGGATTCGTGCAGGTCAATTGATGTTCTACTCATAGATCAAGCCATAGTTAATTGAGTGGAATGGTTATGAAACCCGTCAGACTCCTTTGTTATATGTTTTTGTGGACCTGAAAGTGCACAACATTCAAAAGAATTCCTATCATTTTGATTGTATTGACCAATAAAAAGGTTGCATTAATTTATTCCGTAACAATTTGCCAACAGAAAACAAAGGATTGTGCACTTTCAGGGTGCTTCCAACATAAACTGCAGCACTGTTGTTTTTATCATTGATGTTTGCCGCTTTTCATAGGTTGCAAATGCACAGATTAATGCTCACCTGAGGACATTTTTAGCTGCCTGTATTTTGTGCACATCTAGTTGGGCTTGGAACTGAGACACTCTGTGAGATAATAATTATTATAAATTGGAAAATGTGTGTTTCCAGGCGTATCCATAAAACCATGCCGAAAAAAATAGGCCAAAGTTTTAAAGAAAGTCTTTAAGAAGGTAAGCTCGTTAAGAACTTGTGCAGATCTTGGAGGATGTTATCCACCTCGACCTCCAGCCCGGATGGAGAACATCCTCCTTGATCTGCATAATTCTTCATATCTTACCATTTTTAGCTGTATGTATTTTGTGCACATCTAGTTGGGATTGGAACTGAGACACCCTATTTGATAATATCAATTGAAAAATGTGTGGTTCCAGGCATATCCATAAAACCGTGCCGAAAAAATAGGCCAAAGTTTTAAAGAACGTCTTTAAGAAGGCAAGCCTGTTAAGAACTTTTGCAGATCTTGGAGGATGTTATCCACTCGACCTCCAGCCCGGGTGGATAGCATCCTCTTTGATCTGCATAATTCTTCATATCTTACCATCCTCATTTTTTTAAATAATTACATGTATTGCTAATTACCTATGATTGATCAACAGTGAAACCAGATGCCAAGGTTGAGATTTACACTGGCAAAACTAAGACTGAGGTGAACGAGAAGTCTACCTTACAGGTCTTCTGCATTGACCGGATTGATGGTGACTGGGGCCTCCTTTTCTCAAAAGATGGGGAAAAAATAGAACTAAGTGATCCACGTGTTAATGTCACCATTTTTGAAAATCAACCGAAAGAAACTGAAAGGTTGTTTAAACTGACGATAAAGAATGTTACAATGAATGATACAGGAGAGTATGGATGCACCCTTTCTCTTTTGTTTCCAACGCTCCTTGATGCCATCAATATTACGGTGAAAGGTGAGTGAGCTAAGAGTGGAGATCATTAGAGTACTTTAACTAACATTTTTATCGGTAGGCCCTCTGATAGGTGCAAAAATTATTGGTAACTCATGTGAATTTCCTGGAAGTCATATTAATAGATTTATGCAGGAAAAAGCTGTGTTACGGTCCCAGTTACTTGATTTTTATCACGCTCTATGATTTCAAATCTCGTGGAAAACAATTGTTCGGTTTTGTGCCCAGAGTTCAAGGGAAACTGTCTGTCACAATTTTTTGGTTCCGTGAAAATTCATGGGAACCCACTCCTAGATGTTTTCACTTTTTTGGAGTCATTTTCTATTTCCTGGAGCTGTAATTCATAAACCGTTAATGTGCGATGCACTTTGGAAACAATTCAAGATGATGGGCAATAGACAAATAAAAATTGATAGATGCTGAAGATTTAGTTTTTATGATATTTGGTATAATTTATAAGCCAAGTCATAACCAAAGAATTGATCTACTACAGTGGAACACTGTTAATTATGGTCACCTACATGTATGGAGCAAAAAAATATTGGCCATATTAATGGGTGACCAACAAGAGTTTTTTTTACAAGAAAATGTATGGCTGTTTTGCCAGGCGTAACAAGGTGACCGTATGACTGAGGTTGGCCATAAGGCAGCATTGTACTGTAGTTAAGAATCTGAGTGGAAAAATACATGTAGTGCATTTCTGTAATTTCTGTACACAAACATGCAAATGTACACTAAAGAAAACGTACAATTATGGTTCGTTTAATACAGAAGTACATAGTAGAAGATTGAACATCAAACTGTATGCAGCTGTGTTTTGTTGAGTTGATCCGTAATTTCGTGTGTTGATGGAGGGAACTTGCAGCTATAGTAGCTGCAGTGGTTTAAGATCTGCTGTCAAGAATTTTTGTGGTAATAACGTGGCTGCATTTCCGAAGTTGTTGCATGTGTACATACACACATACAATGAATGATGGCATTGTCAGTGGTAGCTCTAAATAATTTGAAGGCAGGTTTCTTTGCGATAGCCATATACATTTGTATTGGCGTTAATATTTCTCGATTTGTGAAGCCAGATGGTTTGAAGAAGGTTATGGCATTGATAATTATTACCAAATGATTTGTGCAAATATTAGAAAAAACACACTGCAGAACTTACATCCTTCATCATCATTGATAGCTTTTGTAAGTTTTACGGCTGGTCCTGTTTTTATTAGCCTCCCCGCAGACGTCCTTTGGGGTTCGTTTGTCCCTCCGTGGGGGAGAAATGAATGCGTGACAAACGAACCCCAAAGGACGTCTGCGGGGAGGCTATGTTTTTATGGGCTTACTGGTATAATAAACCATAGGTTTTTGACCTATCAGATCGTGCATATCCAACTATCTCAGTTACTATAATTATGACATAGTAATTATATGAAATTAAATTTGCCTAGTAATAACCATCCATAGTTTCACACAACTGTACATTAGAGAATTCTATGTCATGTTTTTTAAAGCAAAACAATGTTAAATTAGTGTTTGTGTTTGTTGCTATTAATTTTGTTTCGTGTAATAATCATGTTGAATCATGTATTAATATTTATTTATGTCTCCATAGCTCTGAAAGCACCAAACATCACCAAAGATATACCTAATGTGACAGTTCTTCAAGAACCTCAGGGTGGTAATTTGGAGTTGTTTTGTGATGTTACTGGCAACCCAAAACCTACCATCACGTGGTACTTCTACAAGGATGGCAAAGGTGATCCCTTGGTGGTCAACAAGGAAAAACATAACCTGGGCGGGAACAAGGATGACTGCAGGAGTCGGAGAAAGGGTTATTACTTCTTGCAGCCTGATGATGCTCGTGCACTTGTGATTTGCACTCCAGAATTTGAACATCACCAAGGAAAGTATTCGTGTCATGCTAAGAATACAGCAGGAGAGCAGAGCAAGTCTGCATTTGTCAATGTGGAGAGTAAGTAGTTAATTGTTATGAATAGGTACAACAAGCTGGTGTGGTTAACTTTATTAATATTTACTTTAACCACATTAAAAATTTATTAAAATGATAGCAATACTTTATTATGAAATAATGATTAAACAGTCGACTTCTGGTAACTTGAGCTTTCAAGGGAAGTATAAATCAGTTATTGCAAGTTCAAGCTATCGGGAGCTCCAAGCAAAACCTGAATTTGTATTAGTACTTTATTCATGTATGGATTTGAAGACTTTGCAATCCCTTGCATCTTACTGATGGCTTGTCCCACACTGAGCTTAGATCAAGCTCTACTTGCATATTACTTGGTAAATATATTTCTGGTGGTCAAGGCAAATCCAAGTCTCGCATCTAGTAGGATACAGTCGCACCTTCACTGCCACCTCTTCACAACAACCTCTCTACATTAACGGACTTTCCATACAGTGGAACCCCACCTTACGACCATCTCATTATTACGACCCTATTCTTTTTACCCAAACATTAGAATCACGGAGTTATTTTATTATTTTGAAGACCCCATTAACACCACCACCTTGTTATCACGACCAGGATTTTATGGCCCAACGGTGGTTGCATTAACAGGGTTCTACTGTACATCGTGTCGAGTCTTGTTTAATGCATTGTCGCCCAGGAATTTTTACTGTTTCGAGTGATTTTCTATAAAATAAATCAAGTCAAGGACTAAAATTTTAATATTACTGTGAATGTTGACTTTTGGTTTTGCAGTGTTGATTTCTGTAAAAATGCCGAAGGCAAAAAACGTGATTTTTGTCGTTTTTCTATGACTTTAAAGGGTGCTCATTTCTGTTCTTGTCCAAATTCAAAAGGTGATATGTAAAAAGCACTGACTTTTTTGTGTTTATTTGATATCCCCATTTAAAGGACATTATACTCAATGTTCACAACTGACAGTTAAGACAATGTTTGCATGATTGAGAAAGTTGCAATGTTTTAAAGCAGTGTAGTCTTGTACGGCCAGTGTTAGCGGGCAGCTGGCACGGCCGTCAGTGGGTTAAACCTCTGTACAACATCCATCTCCTTACAATGACCACTTTCTTCTGTCCCCAAAGTGGCCATGGATGAGAAGTTTAACTGTATACCAATTACAAATTGTTGCTGGCCACCCCACCAATATAATATTATTATGTCAGTGGGCTCACTTTTGCTCGGCGGTAATAAATGTTTCCAAAAAACAGTAGCTGTTTGTTTGTTCTAGTATCTATCTATCTATTTTTCTATCTATCTGTCTGTCTGTCTGTCTGTCTGTTTGTCTGTCTGTCTGTCTGTCTGTCTGTCTGTCTGTCTGTCTATCCATCTATCTATCTATCTATCTATCTATCTATCTATCTATCTATCTATATAATTCAATGTGGAGTAAACATAAAGTTTTTGTTGTCATTGTTGATTCTTTTTCTTTTTGACAGTGGCACCAGTCATAGTTGAACCTAAGAAAGATGAAGTACCTCTTTCACTCAAGATTGGTGATCCACTGAACATAAGCTGTGTGGCGAAAGGGAACCCTGCTCCTAATGTCACATGGTTACATAATAACACAGGAAGGGCGGTCTCACCAACTTCAACCAACTCCCAGCAATTAATCATTAACTCGATAGAAGAGAAGGATTTTGGTTTTTACACCTGCATTGCCAGTAATAAATTGAAACGTACAATGGTTTCTATTGAAACCAAGGAAGGTAAATTTATTTCACATGTTGATACATAGTGCATGCTTGGCTTTGAATGCTGGAGGCCAGGGTTTACTCTGCCTTTCACAAGCATGATCCCTGGCTACTTTCATTTGAAACATAAGGGAAGTAGAATGAAATGAAAATCTTAGATGTTCAATTCCATGTAACACAACAACAACGCAGCCAAGTTACAAGGTGTCATTAATACATAATTTTTTTATTGCTGGATGATTGACATCACCAGCTGCCCAATATATTTTTGCTATTGTTATTGGACAACTGACTGAAATCTTTTAAATTTGGTCAGTGTAATTCATACGGTAAAAAACTTGCATTGTGTTTAGACTTTTAATCATAACTATAACAAAATTGTCAAATGTGATTGGCTATCAACTGCCCTGATTTCAGCCTTAATTGGACAGTTTGATAGGACAGTACGCGTCATGCGTAAGTAATTGGACAGTACGCGCCATCACGCGCGCGCTTAAATGGCTTGTTTTTTCACTGCTAGCAAAACAAAATTTCGAATTTCTTGTGTTTTGATTTAAAAAATGGCCTATTGTATCACAAATTTTGTTAAAGTTATGATTAATTGGTAACAGAACTTTGTGTCGTCCAATTCGGTCTGTAATCATACTGGTGATTAAACAAATCGGACTCCCGCTACGCAGTCGTCCGATTTTGTTAATCACTCGTATGATTACAGACCGAATTGGACTCCACTCAGTCCTGTTACCATTACATATTAATTCTGATTTTGTATGGTTATGGAAAGTTAGTTGGATGATTTCAGGGGGGAGACAGGGTCCAATCATTAGCCCCATTGCAAAATCCTGTAGTCAGTGGCCCCGGCCTATTGTACACAACTCTTATTTAACGCTGGGAGAAGGAATGGCTAACCGATAAGAAAACTGGACACCCTTCCCGGGCCCCTAGTTCCAGTGCCTCCCTGATTGCTTGTGGGAATTGTTCTCGGTAGTTGTGAGGTCAAATCATCGCACCCATGCTTGTAAAACAGTTGATAGGTTTGCCTCCTACTAGTTGGATTTTCAACGTTTTTATGTGGAAAGTTCCATTTGAAGTATTATTTTGTCTCATTATCTCTGAAAAGCCCCATAACAGTTTTTTGTTTTCATTGATGAGAAACATCTTGAAATGAATGATGAATTTTTTCTACTTCTCCAGAGGGATCAGTTGATTATACTGGTGGTGGTGGACTAAGTACTGGTACGCTGGTGGGCATTGCTATTGGTGTGAGTGTGTTTGTTCTCATCGTGCTAGTGGTGTGCTGTTGTCTTTACCATCGGCAGAAGAAGCAGATAGATGAGTATAAGCAGCTTTATTTCCTGCAGACATCATCAGACTACAAGGTACATTCCTCTCTATAATATTGTCCATGTACTTTCACTTTGTTCTCAGGTTTGGCTACTAAGCTTGCGCGGTATTTGGCGTGAAACACCGTTTATTGTATTTATTGAACAGTTCATTCGTTTGAAAAAGACAGTCTTCCTGAAGGAGCCAAATCCCCAAATGTCCTGTGTGCAATATACCAGTGCCTTTTTCATGAAAGTCACAGTTGTGTAGTATGTACGTGTACCCTCTTTAGAGAAAATGCTTCAATCCTAACCCACCTACCTACCTACCCACCTACCTGCCTGCCTATCAACCTACTTACCCACCAACCTACCTACCCTCCTACCCTCCTACCTGCATGCCCATCAACCCACCTACTCACCTACCTGCCTACCTACCTACTTGCCTACTTACCTACGTACCCGCCCACCCACCAACCTTCCTACCTACCTACCTACTTACCTTCCGACCTACCTACCTACCTACCTATTTATCTACCTGCCTGCCAATATTTAGCTGGAGCGTTTTCACGAGCTGACCACCATTTTTCTTGTAAGACGTGCTCTAGGACATTAACAGGCATATTTTGTATCAGCCTTATGCGAGAACAATGTGTCATGTTTTAGATTGACCCAGATCGCAGTCTGCTGGAACAGTGTAATAATCTACCTTATGACCCAGACTGGGAATTTCCTGAAGAAAGACTCATCCTTGGAAATGTGCTTGGTGCTGGAGCTTTTGGACAAGTTGTTAAAGCAGAAGCCATTGGTATCTTGGCGCTCAATCCTCGAGACAAGAGCGCAGAATCTTTTAAGCGACGCTCAAAGATCCGTCGGTCTTCACGAGCAAAGGACCTGAAAAAGGAAGATGGTGGCTCGGGATGGAAGAATGTTAAAGTCCCTGTCGCAGTCAAAACCTTAAAAGGTTGATGATTCTTTTTGCGTACTCCTCGAACGAAACAAGGAAAAAACGTAAAATAGGAAAATAGAAAGTGAAAACAGGAAGGGTTTCAGCTCCTACGAGTGGGGATTTTTAACCATGTTGTGTACCATTTGTTCAGTTACATTACTTGTTTCATTATCGTTGAAAAGCCCCATAGGGGGAGAGAATAATTAAAGTGTTATTATTGTTGTTGTTGTTGTTGTTGTTGTTGTTATTATTATTATTATTATTATTATTATTATTATTATTATTATTATTAAAGTAATTGAAATTTTAACGAATATTTCCACACAACATGGTTTGTTCTTAATTCGTTTTGTTTTGTTGTTGTAGAGGGTGCCACACAGGCAGAGTACAAGGATTTGGCTTCAGAACTCAAGATACTCATTCATCTTGGACAGCACAAGAACATTATCAATCTTCTCGGAGCCTGTACAAAGGGAAAACGCCTAATGGTGATCATGGAGTTTGCTCCACATGGCAGCTTACTGAGCTTTCTTAGAGGGAGAAGAGATACATTTGACGCGAGTTGGACTAAAACCATGAACGAGCCAGAGAAGGAGTTCACTTTAGTAGATTTAGTGATGATAGGTTTCCAAGTTGGTCGAGGAATGTCATTTTTGGCGTCCAAAAGGGTAAGAGATGTAACGTAGTAACAAATATTGCTATATAGCTAGAATTTTTCGCCGACAGTGCTAGCTAGTATTGCGTGGCTTCTTCGAGGTCACTTATCTTTCACTGCGCCTTTATTATTTTTTTTTCGCCTTCTTGTTTTCAGTGGATGTTTCCTCAAATGAGGATGACCCGCTGGTCTCTGGTTTTAAGGCCGGTTACCCAATACTATTTGTCAGCGCGATTTCTCGTCTCAATGTTTTTTTTTTTTCGCGGTATAGTTTATAGGGCTGATCTTTTTGTCCGAAGTAAAATGCCTCGATAGAAATTGACCTTAAGCTAAACCGTTTGTGAAATCTTTCCCAGGGGCAGCCCAACAAATAAAATCTGATCGCACTCCGTGTGTGAGCACTTCTCGTACCTGAACACTCCCTGTAATCCTCACTGAAACGTCGCCCGCGGCAATGAGCGAGGTGAGACGGTTATATTCGCCGGCTGCGCTTGTAAGGGGCCTTCTACCGAAAATACAAGGCAAAGCACCATAGTTAGAACCCTTCCCAAAGGACTGTCGCTCTTAAACAATCCGACCACATTATAGGATCGTGGTTTCAAGATTTCCGTTGTTTTCATCCTCCAAGTAACGACGTGATACTTGTTCCAATCTCCTACGAGTGTCAGTTGGATAATGCAACTCCGCGGATCCTTAATAAGACAACGAGTTTTCTCCGCCCACCACGTCGTTCTTATTCTACGATCGCCTCATGTAGATTCGAGGTATTTTAATTCACGAATGGCTTTGCGCGTATTGTAACTTGAGAATCAATTACGCAGATTTGTCAGATCGGCTCTTGGTAGCACTGTATCATGGTCTACCCTGTTCTGGGCGTTCAGACTGTAGGTACGACGCTCGGAAATGTGAGAACAAAAAAATAGCGAGCCACTCTCCACGATCTGAGCCCCTGTAACAGGCTGTTATGTTCCCCCTCTCGTAAGTGACCGTTCATAATCGACCGAGTCTTGGCGCTTTTGTTTCTCCCTGACGGAGGTTCAACTGTATTTGAATTGTTTCTAAACCTTACCTTGGGTTGCACTTTTTTCTTCAGTGCGTTCATCGCGACTTGGCTGCAAGGAACATTTTAGTGGGGGATGATTATGTTATGAAGATAGCTGACTTTGGTCTGGCAAGAGACATTTATAAAGATGATCAGTATGTCAAGAATACGCAAGGCTTGCTTCCCGTAAAGTGGATGGCTCCCGAGTCGTTGTTTGACAGAGTTTATACTGAGAAAACTGATGTGTAAGTACACAAGGTTTTAATTCCATTTTAGGTAATTTCTCCACCTCCATTAATTTTTATAAATTGTGAAAATTCGAGAGAAGCCCGCGAACACCCGCTCTGTCTTTAGACCAGCGCTCTACTAACTGAACTACAGTGGAACCTCGATAAAACGAACCTTTATATGACGAAGTCTTCGGTATAACGAACGATTTGCTTTGCCCCAGTAATAGTAAGATATATCAGAAAGAACCTTGTTATATCGAAACCTCGTTATAGCGAACAAATTTTGCCAGTCCCTTGGCCCTTCCTTATATCGAGGTTCCGCTTTAATCCTACCGTGGTTGAAAAATTCAAGGAAAAAACAAACAAACAAACAAGCACAGAAACAAATCCTCCCATGAATCGACGAGCAAATGTAAGGATCAATTTTTCGTGAGGACGTAAAATAATAGTAAAAATTATCTGCTTTTGTTAAAAAAATTCCCTTTTGAAGCTTTTTTTTTGTCCTTTAAAGTCTTACTTAACAATTTTGGGCTGAAAAGACAGGTATTGATCTTGGTCATGGTTATTCTTATCAACAGATGGTCATTTGGAATCCTCTTGTGGGAAACGTTTACCCTTGGGGGTACCCCTTACCCTGGCCTCCCGACAGACCAACTTTTAGACTATCTTAGTGATGGCAAGAGAATGGACATGCCAGCCAAGTGCCCTCTGGAAGTTTACACTGTCATGAGAGATTGCTGGATTCATGAACCTGAACAAAGACCCCATTTTACAACCTTGACAGAAAGACTTGCTAATATATTGGAGAAGCATACGACAACGGTATGTATTAATATACCGATGGACTTACCTTGTTTCCGGGGGGGGGTTAGGGGGGATATTAAGCTAAGTTTTATACGATGAGGCTCCGCGTCGAGGCCAGCCCCGTACCTTTTATATACCTACACCATTTTTGGCAGAAAAGGAACCCCGTTCGTATACTTTCTATTGACAGATGGTACACATTCTATATACCTAGTGTACAACTTTGTATCCCTTTTAACTGCTGTAAATTTTCTCTTTTTTAATGAATGTTAGGTGAATGAATCACATAACCAGAACATTTTCTTAACTTTTTCACAGATTTTCATACCCACACATATACCTGAAACCTGAAAACGGTGACCGTTTCCGGTGGATCCTCCCCCATCAAACTCCTTTGTCTAAACGACGGATGGACTTGACTGAACGACTGTGTGACTCGACTACTGATGACTGACTGAACGACTGACTCAGGGCCTCCTCAAATAAGCCCGGTTGACCGGGCTGGCGCGGTGTTCGAGATCTCGCCTTACCTCTAAATCCTTTGTAAAATTTTCGATGTGTTCATATGAGAGGGCCGGCTGGCGTGGTTCCCGAGATCTTGGTAAGCTAGCCCGCGAACCGCAGACGTATTTCCAGTCGTCGCTTCTCGGTGAGACTAAAGCCGAAAAAACCGGATCCTCGCGCAAGCTATCGGTAAGCGGGCTGGAAATTTTGCCATATGAACACTTCATCCCGGTTACCGGGATGAACGGCGGGATGAATTCTGGCGGTCCGGAGGGCATCGTTCTGGATTGCCTACTGTATTTTCCACATCATAAACATTCCATTTAACTGCACAGTGCAGTTCTCGGAAACCGGGCTGAAATTTCTCATATGAACACAAGGCGAAATTCGTCCCGGCAACCCAGCCAGCCCGGTCAACCAGGCTCATGTGAAGAGGCCCTGAATTACTGAACGACTGACTGACTGACTGACTGAATTAATGACTGACTGACTGAACACACTGACTGAATGACTGACTGACTGACTTGCCGACGCTGTTAAGTTCACCTGCCAAAATCAATATTGGTTTATGTAGAATGCAAACAGCTTCCCTTGCTCCTTAAGATTTCAGAACTTAGAGAAGCACCAACTGTACCAGCAGCAACTTATACGGCAACAATAAGAGCACAGGACCGTCTTTGTATAACCCTTCAAACGTCCTAACGCCAACCTCTGCAACGGCTGCTGGACTTCCTGTGCCACAGTAGTTCCTCTCTTGATTTTTTATTTGTTTGTCTTATAGGATAACCCTTATTTAGCACTCCAAATGGACGAGGAGGTTCAACCTAGCTCAGGTTACTATCTTCAGCCAGTTGATAATGCAGGCGTTCGGGATTCCAAACGATACGTGCAATCCCCACTGCAGACTCCCGCAAGTGACACAGAAGAACCCCCACAATTTGGAGACTTGGAAGGAGATGGAAAGAGGTGTGTTTTCTATGCTATACCCCTACATGAGAAATTTCTGCAATTTGATTGGCTTACAGCAGTGGTATTTCAGCTTAATTTGAAATACGTATATGTGAAAATTACAAACCTTTTGCATTTAGTAGTATAAACGAATAATAGCATAATTTTTACGTGATATTTGGCATAAATACCACTCGTGATATTTCAAAATTGTCTCCAATTTCACTCGCCTAACGGCTCGTGAAATTACGTATAACAATTTTGACATATCACTCGTGGTATTTATGTCAAATACCACTACTAATCATGCTATTGCCTATACATATTTCTGTTAGGTAACTATTTATCTCCACAATTCGCGTATTTCGTGTGTCTCTCGGGATACCTTCTGTTTAAAACGCATAGGGATAACAAATGAGAATTTGAATTTTGATGTTAGGGTTAAAAGGGTTAAGGTTTGTGTGAATTTCAGCTTTAGCTTATCGTTTCTAGTCTAGTCTGGGCTGGATTATATTATCCTCTAATTCAAATTTTAAAACGTATATAATCGTCTCAAATGCAGCGTAGTTAAATGAATTTACAGCCGAACGAACGGTAACATTGGTAAATCTTTTAGCCGAACGAACGGTAACTTTGGTAAACCTAGGGGAGGGGCCGTGGGAACCGGGTCTGAATCCGCAGGGATGAGAAAAGATATATTGGATGAGCACGCCCTCCATCCCTCCATCGCAACCCACCCCATCACCTTCTTGAAGATCTAAATCTGTCACTGGTTAAAAATTGTAGATATCTTCATTTCAGGTATGATTCTCCATTGCCCACTTTGCCACCAGGCCTGCCGGCCTTGAGCGACGATGAAATTCCTAAGGAACCACTGCCTCCCCTCCCCCCTCCCTACGAAAACGACGTTATGGACAAAGGGAGGTTCCCTGAAAGGGCAGACAGTGCTGGAGGGGAGAGTGGAATTGACATGGACGGAGCAGATGATGGTTATGTGGAAGATACACGAGCTGATACGCCATTCCTCCCCCCTCCTGGCAATAAGCCGGTCGCTATTGACATGGAGAAAGCACCTGAACCAAAAGTGCTGTTTAAGGGCAACAGGAACAAGATCGAGACTTCACTGTGAGTTTTGAAAGTCCGATATAGTCCCAATGTTGACGGCAGTGCTGGAACTCCCATGGTGCTCTAAAGACGACTGTAGGGGAACGACGCTACTTGTCAAGGGATTTTTCATTCGGCCGTCAGGATAGACGGAATTATTACTAACAGGAAAATTAAAAGGAAATGTGCATTGGACAACGCGAAACGCAAAAGTAGTTAACTTATTCAGGATAAGCAATGCATAATTCAGCACAGTAATGCATAATATGAATGTATATCGAAGGGGCGAGGCAAGGCACTAACTAGGCGAGGTAATTAGATAAACAGTTTATCGGCTCTATCACGCTTACGGATCTAAATGTCATTTTATGTGTTGAAAACTTAAGAGGAAAACAACTACAAAATACCAATATTTCTTTCATAATGTTTGAAACTTTCGCGTGTCGCATGACGTTGTCGATGTCTTATGGCCCAGATGAGCTACATAGCTATTTAGCTTAATTTGCTACTTAAAAAACGAGAAAGAAACTGCAAAGAAATTTGAAACGAGGAAAAAAATTGCCTTCGGGCCCGAAAAGTTTTCGCGCCTTTTGAGAAACGGGCATCTGGGCCAAGTTAACTTCAG
Organism: Porites lobata; assembly: GCA_942486035.1. NCBI lineage: Eukaryota > Metazoa > Cnidaria > Anthozoa > Scleractinia > Poritidae > Porites > Porites lobata. Next base: position 3,145,503 of record CALNXK010000025.1, on the reverse strand, counting down.
CAAAGAATTGTGGGATTGTTACTGGGGACAAGAAAAAATGGCCGGCGCGTCCCCAGTAACATTCCCAGAGGTCTTTGCAAAAGCTAACTCGCCCCAGTTTCCCTCTCGTTTCTTAAGTGATGAATTGATTCGCAAATTATTACCGACGGTAGTCAGAGCAAAACGCACAAGTTGAGGGTCCAATTTATCCAAATTATAATTTCTAGTTGTACAATTATTTACCACTCTTTCCACCGCTCCCTCTCTAGTGTCTAGGCTTCTGTATATACAATTTCCCGTCTTGTTGACGAGTATAATACTGTTAACTTGTTTTAAAATATTTAAGGGTTAGAGGCTGGCGGGGGTGTTTTGCTTGTAAATAATCGCTCGCACTGACTGTAGCATTTTTAGTATTCCCAACTGAGACCTTTGAATAGCAAAAGCAACTGTTTTTACTCTAACTACAATGTGAGGAGCAACAAGAAGTCAAAGACATGTTTAAATAGCTTCGTAAAGAATCAAAATCAAAGAAAGGATGAGATCATACACAACGTTCAATTTACTCTTCAACAGTCATAAAGCGATCCGATGGGGTCTTGAAAGTCTTTCTTCATTGGCTGTAACACGGCCCAATCAGCTTCCGGAATCTCACACACATCAGGAAGTGTGAGTATTAAATATATAGTTATGAATTTCAGGCAGGTATTTTTAACTGAATTTTGCAGAATATTCTGAAGTAATGCAAACAATACCGTATGCATAATGCATTGTAGAAGGGCAGTTTTTATAGAATAGAGGATAATTAATTGTTCACTTACGCTTGGATTCGTAAGAACGATATTATAGGGAAAATATAAAAGGAAAACAGCAAATATCTACTGACCAAACAAAGAAACAAATTTAATTTGTTTCTTTAAAATGCTTAAGAGCTTGAATTTAACTCTATTTTTAAATATCGATTTAATTTGTTATTGTTTATAGCATATCTTGTTATAACGTGGAGCCGACTGTGAATAAATTTGTGTTTAGATAAAATATTTGAGTTTCTGATTGAACCTAATCTGGCAGAGCCTTCGTTACTCTTGTCCAGCGGAACGTGCATGATTCATTGGTGCTATAACAAAAAGAAACGAATACACACGAGCAAGTGAAAGCAGCCATCGAATGACTTCATAACGGGCTGTTGCTCATTTAATCTCACTCAAGATTACTTTTACCCAGTGAAGGAAGCTAAGCTGAAGGCTGTGCGTAAGGTCCGCAACAAGGATCTTGTGCTTTCCGTATGGGTCACGATTTTTTTTGCTTGGATGGCACTTCTCGGACAGTTTCATCATATTGAAATTAAAGCTGCTTTCACATTGAAAACAACTTGAATGGTCCTCGGGCTGTTGCTTGATCTCTTACCCATCTTAAGGGACTCACGCGAAAGACAAACAAAGCCAGACTCTCCCAACAGCGTGGGCGGCGCATCTCAGCCACCTTGAAGTACCTAGAGAAGTTTAGTCAGCAATTCCGATCAAGGAGGTAGCAGTCTTGCAGAGGTTTAAGTTCTTCTCTTGAGCTACGTTCCGTGAGGTCACTGAGAGAGTTTGATATGGTCAGGAGCACCAGCAGCAGGCGCGTAGGTGGTGTTCGCCGTGTATCGCGATGTGTTGATATAGAATTTCAAAAGACTGAAAATAATGTCTTACTCTGTCAGTGTTCTGAACGCCTGGACCAGGCTATGACAGTGTACAATATTAGAATTTACGCCTTGTCTATACGGTGAAGTTCTGCGGAACAAGCTGCATGCTCAGTGTCATCACTAATAAGCGGCTGAAATCGTCAAACTCCTCTTGTTACTGTGCAAGACAAAAGCATCTTTAGAAGCAGACTCGTCAACTGGATCATGTAGGTATGACAACCGAAGACCAGCGCTGGCGAGTAGACGCAGCCCCACAACGAGATCCTGTTCCCTGAGGTATATTTCAGTCGTGAAGAGGCTGATACGATTATGGTAGCCTGAGTATCAGGCCTTCCTAAGGGGCTAGGGGAGAGGAGATTTTAAATTGGGGAGGGGGGAGGGGAAGAATAAGTTTCTCTCCTTCAGCTCTCTCCCTTTTTCGCTTCCATCTTTCCCCTTTTCCCCCAGAAACGCCTGATACTCAGGTTACGCGTGTGGTTCTTCATGCCTGGCACGCGCCTGGAATCACGTGCTTGATGCACCCTGCGCGGACACTGATTTCTTCAATTGTCTAAAGGCTTGCTCATAGCTAAACTTGACTTTGAAAAGTGCTAAGTGAAAAAGGAAAGAGGCACGACATCCAGAATAATTAAAATCATGCAACTCGGCCCAGGCATTTTCATCCTTTGACTCCGCAAAGGGCCCTTATCGGCTTAAACTCTAGGCGATCACAGGCTGTGATGACACCTCTGCCTTCTTTGGTAAAGGAAAGTGGAAAGCAGCATTGCTTCCCCAACACAATGAAGGGTACGTCCGAGCTATGATGAGTATCGGGGAGGAGTGATGAGAATACGTCGACACCTTTCAATTAAAGATACGGAAGCACTCGTGCTATGTGGCAACTATACTAAAAGAAGTGTCATATTGCGGATGTGCTGAATACGAGATCCACCACGGTAAACTGACAGGAAAGTCAAACTAGAGAGTTTGCCCCCATGAGAGTCATCTTTACAAGATCGCAAAAGCAATTATCAATTCGTAGTATGAAGGGCCACTGTTATGCTCCCCTCATCGGCACGTTGAATAGAGTATGCATATAGCTCTGACGTCGTGCCGTTTGTGCAGCTTGTATGGGGGAGCGTTGCGTGACATCCAAAAAACGGCTGCGAGGGAGACTAGTACCTAAGCCGGTTCCTGAAGAAAATGACTCTCCTCTACGTGCAGGAAAGCATAAACTACAATTACCTTCTACTCTAAGAATGTAAAGTATGGACACAGATAAGTACTTCTGCGGGTAAAGCAGAAAGATAGTTGTTACTTTTGTCGTCTTTTTTATTGTGTCTTGTTTCAGGTTCGATAGCAGTTGAATGCACTAATGCCAAAGGCAAATGGCAGTCACTGTGACGTTTTATATGACGTCATCTTATCTAGACTAACTGTAACAATCCTAAAGTAATATCTCTGGCATGATTTCAAAACAAAAATCGCGTATTTTTTAAGAGGAAATCGAAGGTTTCTTTTTAAATCCAAGATGGCGGCCAAAAAAAGGGTATGAAGGGCGAATTTAAAATTTGGTTTACAAAGTGAAAGCTACCGCTCTGTCCTTGTTTTGTTTGTTCTCTTTAAGTGAGCCATAAGACCCTCCTAGCTAATGGACTGTTATGTCACCGTAACACATCTACTTTATTACTCTTCAACGTTTTACACATCAAGAAGAGTTAAGAGATATAAAAATATAATGTTTCTTTATACGCTGGCTTGATTATTTCAGAATATACTAATTAATTTTACAAGCACTCACGTTACGCATGCATACTGCGTACGAACTATAGTTAATTCAATTGGATGAAATATCTCTTTGGTGTTTTTTCTAATTGCAGACTGAATTTGAAATGCCATTTAAATTACTACGTGACGATTGAGCTGACAGTGTTGAGATTTTTTGCCTAATACTTCAATAAATTAAAATCGTGTTGTCTCCTGACGTATTGTCGTCATGAGTAAATACGACATCCTTGCGGATTTACGTTTTGTTTTTTGTTTTCCGTGTTAAATATATAGCGCACGCAGCACCAGTCACAACTGCTCACGGTTTTACTGGTTTATATACGGTTCAGTTTCTAGCTTCGATTACACTAAAAACGAGCTGAGTGAATTAAATGAATAGCCTGACGGAAAAGACGCAACAAAATCAGTTTCAAACTGTGCGCCTGAAAGAATTTTAATTAGTCATCAAAGAGATTATTTCAATGTGACGTCGTTTTTGAACGCTTCTTGGGTCTTTTCCAGCTATGATGCAAGTAAAGCTTTCTTTGTCAGATTTAGCGGGCACATGGGATATCAGTGAAAATGTTGACGAATTTTTAAGAGCCAAGTTGGCCATCAGGCTTCAATGCAAGTTAGACATAATACTGGCTCGTGTGTATTGTTGTACATACCACTGTTGTAAACAACAAACGAAATTATTAGTAAGAAAAAAAAAACAAACAAAAAAACGCCATACATACTTGATAATGCTTTTTTGAGTTTTCGGATATCGGATAACCCTGACCTTTGAAGCATGGCTGCCACTTCCTGTCACCGCTTAGAACGCGTTTAAGGTGTTTCGAGGGGGGGGGGGGCGGGGGGAGGGGGAAGGGGGGATGAAAATGAAACTCAACCTTATCCTCACATGTATGATATACTTTAGGGTCAAGTTTGCAGCTAAAATGAGCAGTGACAAAATCGCGGAAATCCATACGTCACGCCTGACGTAGCAGACGCAGATAGAAACGTGCTTACTATTGGCCGCGGTTAACAAGCGCATGTTCCGCAAATTAAATCAAAATTAAAACAGACATAATACACTTCCTTTTCATGAACCTCGAAGGAAAAGTAACACACTTTATTTTATTCTTTATTGTGAAATCCATAGGAGTACAACTGATCAGAAGGAAAAATTCTCCAGGTTATTTTCTTGTTAAATATATTGCACAGAATATATTGAAAACAAAGGAAACTACGAAGCAATTAGCAGGTACACTGTTCATCATGAAATCACAGCAGCACTGCAGATGCGTTTGGAGCGGTTTAGTTTGGAGCGCATTCTTCTGTACTTCATTTCTCCTAACGGCTCCAGGTATGTAAAATTCTCGTTTGAATTCAAGAAGTATACTTTTGAGTTCGTTTGGACTTATAAATTTGATGGGGGTAACGATAATAAATAACCCACAACATAACGACTATTTACACTGGGAGCCCCTGTTATACACACATTAAGGTGCAATGATATCGCGTAGAATACTTAACTAAAATCATGATATATAATTGCTCATTATAGTGGGTATTTTTACACCAAGTGTAAGTATAAAACTATTGGACCAAGTGTAAGACTTTACGTTAGTCTCTGGTTTGTATTCGCAACACCACGAAACCGGAAGTCAGAAGTAAGACAATCACGCATGAATGAACAATGAATTTATTTAGCATTCTTGTCCCTATCTTTTACTGATTCATTGGGATAACCACACAGCAAACAAACACAAGTAAAGTAAATAAGATAAGGTGTATTTCATTCAAAATTCTAACGAGTATTTTTTTCTTGAATTTTTTACTTGAATTCCTTACAAATCTTTCATGTTCACGGCCATTTTGAGGATTACGAAATATGAAACCACATGCATTTAAAAACTCTCATACTGAACCTGGGTCGCCTCACCCCTGTAGTTCCTATCCTCCACAACGGAGGCATTTCCTGCTTTCGTACTGAAGCCTTTACCCTGTATATGATGGTCTAAACGTCCAAAGTTTCCGCCAAATGTATTGGAAATTACGTGACTTTATGTCTATTTTACGTTGAACTGATGATGAGTTATGATTGATTGCTGATCCGCCGATTTCGTTGATTGACAGTTTTATAGATTGATTTAAGTTGCTTTATGCTTTCGTGATTCCAGTTTAGCTTAGATTTTGGAACCAATTAGGACATTGTGTAATCTTTTCTTGCAGAATAATTGTTTATTAAAGAAATCTCAAAGGCTTGATGCGATTGTTTCCTTCTCGACCATATGAAGAGGAAATTTACAACGACTTAAATTATACCATTTTATGGAGATGTAAACTGAAGTCACCGCAAAACGGGGACTTAAAAAATAGTATAATCCATTTATCTCGAAACATAATACACATGACTTACAGGACCTTTATTTTCTTAAAGGTGTTTACGAACGAAGACAGTAAATGTGAGGGGCAAAAACAGTATTAATATGAATGAACCAAAGGGTTTTACTTAATGTAAGGGTCAATTATTGTGCCTTGAGATGTGTTGCTTGAAAAGAGAGAGTTCGTGCACATGTGATCAGAAGTAAACGAGGGCGCATAGTGCGTTACTTTCAGTCTATTTAATATCCAAGGACTGTGAATAGTGTTTCCATATTGTTTAGCTGGCACAAAAACTTCGGAGGAGTTATAAAGCGGCATAGTTATCTGCCATGAAGAAAAGTTAGTCATGGGTGAGACAAACAGCGACCTCGAACGAATTTTTAACTCGTATCGGTATCAGGTAAAAAATGTGTTGGCGATCGTTTCATCTATTTACATTGTTTAAAGTGCGTGCTGATGAAAGCAACATACGAGCAAAGATTTTATTCCTTTGGTATATATTCCTTTAAGTTAGAGACAAATACCAAGAGGAAAATTTTAAAGCTGAATATTTTTTATCTTGTGGAAAAAATAGTGCGTTTTCATTTAGACTGTAGACCGCAATTTAGTATCGTCTATTTAAAGTCTGAGGGTTGCAGTCAGTGAGGCCCCTGCATCGGGATCAATGGACAGTTCGCTGTCTGTTTTAGTAAACTTCTGGTTTTCTTACAATACAATATTCCTGTCTAGTGTAAATCAGCCCAGTTTTGTTATTTCCGGTTACGTCAAATTATAGTCACGTTATACTGTCACGCTATATTTTGGGGGACAGAGGGACTGGGGGAGGGGTGCGTGGAAATAATGCAAATCGTTTCCTGCTTAAAATTAATGGCTAACTTGTTTATTTTTATTCATAATGGTGGAATTTAAAAGTTATTATACAGCCCCCACTTAAGGTACTCATATTTTTTGTTACGAAAGTCTTTCAAAAGGGTACGATGTTCTGAATGAGTTTATGTTTCAGTCTCACATGAGATTTTGTTTCACGCAATGGTCGGCGACAAGATTTTATGGTAGCCTGAGTGTGTATAGCCGCCCCCTCCCCTCAGAAAAAATAGCCCCTAGGCAGCCCAGTTAACTAAAATTCGCTGCTTGGGTCAACGTTTGCTGGGTATGTGCTGCTGGCCTCTCAAAACTCTTACCCCAATATAGGGTAAGAAAATTTGGTTATTTATGCACCCAAGAAATTTTGGTTGTGACGTAATTGTCCGTCCGTCCGTACTTACGTACGTACGTACGTTCGCCCATTCATGTAAACTTGGGTGGAATTTGCATTTCAAGCACGCCTCGCGTTTCGGGGGCAAATCGCATGGCCGCCTGAACTTTTAGAGAGAAAAAAAACAACTACAAAATAGCTGAGTCTTTCTTTGACCTTCTTTCGACTAAATGTTGATGTCTACATTAGGTGGATAACATGCAGGGAAAGAACTAGAGCGAGAAATAAAAAAAAAAAACAACGGAGAACAATTTCGTCGGAAGAAGCACATTAAAATTTTACAGCGGCTGTGAGAAAATGAGAAATGCTAGCGGCCACCAAGGTGAAAATGAGCGGCAGTGAAAAAACAAAGTGGACAGGAACACAAACATTTCCTCCATAAAGAGAGTGACTAGGAAGTTTCACGTTTTAGTCTTGCGAAACAACGCCAAGGAAATGTACAAACAGGTGTGCTGCACGTGCAAAGTTGTTGTTGTTTTTTTTGCTAATTAGACCTATTGTTGTTGTTTTTTTACCGTTGTCCTTGTCTTCACCGTTTCTCCAGTGTTTCCTTAGTATTACACGATTTATATTTTCTTTGATTAAACTATAAGTAATATGGAGGGCTTCGCTTTTAGCCCTGGCTAAATCTATTAATTAGTAAAATCCAACTTGTGGTCCATTTTCAATGCTCCGTTCTGATTTGTTGAGTTACCACTAGGCTATATGTTATAGCCTACTAGTAGAGAAAAGCGCCCGCTTTTTGGCGGAAAAAAAGGATTTAATTCTAGCTTTAACTAGCTAAAGTTGTTTTGTCTCGATATTTTTGACCAACTAGTTGGATTTTACTAAAACAATTATTCCTCTCGTTCTTATGGCCTCTGAGTCAGCAGCCCATTCGGCCTTCGGCCTCATGGGCTATTGACTCAGAGCCCATTCGGGCTCGAGGAATAATGATTAAATATTAGTCTATTCTGTGACCAATTATAGACCCTATCTGAGTCAATTTGAGGCAAATATGTTTTTCGCGATTCTAACTTGGCCACTTTCGGTTTCAACCTCGTTCCGAGGGTCCTCACCTACTCGGTCCCCGTGTGTGTGTGTGTGTGTGTGTGGAGGGGTGGGGAAGTGGGGTGCGAGTAGGATGGGACCCCGGCAAAGAGTTTGTTTCTGTTCATGCATCACCTTATAATTATAAGGTGATGCATGAACAGAAATATAAAGCATTTTAACCAGGTCGGTCATAACGAAAACACATTTTTCAAATTCCTAGATGCAAAATTTATTTTTTTTAACCCCAGGATCCCGAAAATGTGCGACCCCATACCAGATATTCTTGAAAATATAGTCAATCCATATGTAAAATGCGATCCATTCAGCGGCACATCCCCATTAGCCTATTACTAGGAAGTACCCTCCCCGGGAGGGATCGTAAAGTCCCTTGCTAGTAAATCCAATGAACGCAGCGAGTAGTAAAACGCCCTTGATGGGTACGTGGCAACGCCTGGTTTTGATTTAGTCCCATTTTGAGCGTGGCTAGCAAAATTCAATCTACATTAGTTGTACGCTTTATGTTGTTTTTGACATTTATTTTACATTTTTCCTGAAATAGATGATTTTCACCATTGCAAAAGGCATGTAATTCATGTCAAGCAGGGACAAATTGTGTTTAATTGACTGCTATTGTTGAAGGTCCTATTGTCGGCGAAAAGTTTCTTTTTACACCACTCTTTCGTGTTATCATCAAGCAAATTTTCTTACTGATCTCCATACAATGCAATATATAGACAAACAAGCGGCTTGGACATAATTGTGCCAAGAGCAACTTGATTCCAGGGCATGAAACGACTTTCAAGAGATTTTGGCTCTCTAATTTAGCGATTGAATCATCTAGTGATCTATGGCGGATCACAGCATCAGTCCCACTAACTTTCACGAAGACATACTGACAACTGGCACACCAGCGCAAGACTAGGTGATGATCATGATCTGCGCAGTGTTGAGGCGGTAGGCATAAGATAGTCAGAAATTTTGGATCGGTAGTCGGACCAATCTTTAAAAAGCTTAAATGCTATTTGTCCGTTTACCTCAAATTTCAGAGTCTTCTGCATGTTTTCAAAACATGTTCTGATTGGATAACTTTGTTTTCCAAGTGCTCTATCTGGTATGGTTTTCGTTCCGGTGCAAACGCTATCCGGCATAGTCGTGAACATGACCTAAATCGAGCCCAAAGCGTCGATCGCATTCTTAGCATTTCAAACAATTTTGACGGCGTTAGTTGTGCGGCAATGACAGCAAATAAACCTGCTAAAAAACGACCCTCACATTCACAGTTTTTGTTTTGTTTATTTTCTCTTTTCCATCATCGTTGTGGTTGCGCTGAGCTCGCTACTAGGGTTACCACGCAGTTCTTAGAGCGGTTTTCACTTGACTGTCGAAAGGGATTGGTTTTGGGTTTGGTTTTGGTTTTACTACGCCCTTTGTTGGCTAGTGTATTTACTTTGGTTTTGGTTTTACGACAGTCAAGTGAAAACCGCTCTAATATGGGACGATTTTGCCTGAAAGCTCGACGATTAGATGAAAAACGCGCGGACGAAATCGACGTTCGTAAGTACCCATTCAGTGGCTCTGTCATGAGGATTTTGCCTTTTTTGGTCAATTTTGTGCTACAATTTAAACTTGGTGTCTCTAGCCTTGTAAAAAATGCTCCGGTAGAGTAGTTATGAAGAAGATAACAAGCAAATTTCATCTGGGAGCACTAACCATAGTAATTCAGTTGTGGGGTGATTTTTTCAGGCGTAGCATTACAACTGAACGTGAAAAAGCTGGCCCAACGTTTTGAAGTTTCAATCCATATTCATCCTTGCCACAGACCTGCCAACTCTCACGATTCTACCGTGAGTCTCACGATTTTTTAACGTTTCTCATGGCCTTTCGACAGGCCTCCCAATCTCACGGTTTTTGGGGAAACGCCATAGCGGTACGGGCCGGGGGGGCGAGGGGGGCTGCAGCCCCCCCAAAGTTTGGGCAACTCAGATTTTTTGGGCAGCAAGAGAAAACTTGGGCAAAGCCAGTTTTTAAAGACGTTTCCATGTTTTTTTATTATTATTATATTTTGAAGACACAAATATTTTCTATTTTAACCAGAAGTCGGCGTAATAATTCAGTTACGTTCACACGAGAGAGTGGTTGCCTAGCACGTGATGAGTTTCTGGTTATAAGGGAAGGGTATCATATGCTGATTTTTTTTGTTGTTGTTGGGCACTGTACTTAACTCTACTAGCTGGAGTGGGCTATTTCCAGTCATGAATTGATTAGAATAAACTTCCGCATAACTTTCTAGAATCACCTCCGCTCCTAGAACAGTGTGTGGCAGAACACGCATCAGCAATGGGTCTGAAAGTGAAGTGGCTGACTAATTCTCAGTTTGAATTACGAGAAGAATCATAATTTTCTTGAAAAAATCTATCGAGGGTTTAAAAATTATTCACTAATTTGTTTAAGTAGACCGAAATGTTTACGAAACTCCTAACAAGATCGAGCGCTTATCAAATCCTTCCTTATTAGCAATTGGCAGGAGCTATCTCCATGATCTTTCATACACGTTTCTAATAAGATTGAAACTCCGTTTTCTAAACATCAAGATTTTCCTTATTTATCTTATTTCTAACAATAAAAACTTCATCCCAAAATATCTCGATAACGCTCTTACAGGTCCGTTTTAACTTCACGAACATCGAGGCGACTATTAGAGGAAAGAGCTTCCCTGAACGATTTTGTAAGAACAGTTCCCAGTGAGAAATATTGCTGCAAGTATAATAGGTAATGGCGTCATTTCGTTGCTATGACAGCTCCGATGTCAGTGCAATCCTGATCATCACAAATTTCCCTCTTTATCTAATACAACTGTGGTGGCAATTTTTTCCAAATGCTTGTTTGTGGCGACGTAGTTTATGCTCAAACTTGGCAGGTATTGACTCTGAAAAACTGTATCGAGCCACTTTCATATGCCAGTACGGCCTATTTTGTTGCATGGCCCTAGTTTCCTTTCGACTGTTTTGTAAAAATTTGGGAAACTTGCAAGAATTTTTTGGGCAAATGGGAAACGCTTTGGCTTTGAAGTTGCTTATCCGGAATCGAACGACCCCTTGCTGTAACTTTCGTCCCAGTTATCCCCTCATCCCAATCCTCAAAGTCATCGAAGAAAAAAAAAAGGGGCATCTTGTTACAAGAGTGACCATGTTTAAATAAAGAGTTTATTCACCCGCGGCCCAATGGAAAAAAGTTTCGTTTAATTTGGAACGGGAAAAATTGAATCTCACTACTTTTTGTAGAATCTCCAGATTTTTTTTCTTGGGTCTCTAGGTTTTCCGTTATCAGAGGTTGGCAAGTCTGTTGCCATCCGTTGCAACAGACGGCATAGGAAATAATTTCAATAAAATTATATTGCCTAAATATAGTTTTAAATAACAAAACTGGTCCTTTATATTCGGAATTCAATTGATGCGGACAAAAGTTTTAGCTTTATAGAAAGATATTAACCCGGGAGGAGGGGGGTACTCCCTTACACAAGCCATATGGGTATGTGCCGCCCCAAAGGGTAGGGTTTTTTGCGCCGTTTTGGTCTGAAAATGGGTATAGACTTTGCCCATTTTGGTCTGGAATTGGATCTGGTTTTCGAGGAAACTACGGGAGTGTACGAACGTTTATATAAGTAGGAGTAAGAAAGAAAGAGAAATACGCGAACTCGAAATGAATTTTAAGAAATCTTTTATTATGTTGCTGCTCTTATTTATATAAGTAATGATGACATCATTTCTTAGAGGCCAAGTCTGAAAACGGTCTGAAAATGACATTTTTTGGTCTGAAATAGGGTAAGGATTTGGAGAACCGGGCGGCACACCCCTACCAAGATTCCCAGGAGTCCTCCCCCGGGGATAATGATGAATAGGGTGATGTAGCCCCTTTCAAGTCTCAGATACTTCTAATCTTGTTCTTACATGGTGGTGAAAATTCAAGACGTATTTGTACTTGTATGTTTAATTTTCTCTAGGTGTGAGAGCTCTAAAGTTCCTCCAAGATCCTCCATCATTCCCGCATACTTTTGTTGGTTTGACTTTTGACTTCAACTGCACAACAGATGACCCCAATGCTACAGTGTCACTTCTGTTCAAGGCTACTCAGGTTACTTGGCGTGTGTTACAGGTCTCACCAAACAAACTTCTTTTGAGGAAACAAGTGTTCACCAAAATCAACCTTGTTCTTTCGGATGGAGGATACTATAAATGCAAGGCAACAGACCAGTCAGGTCAAACTATTGAATGGCCAGAACTGATGCAGTTATTTGTACAAACAGGTCTGTGAGAAGGTTCTAAGTAATGACACTCTATCCACGGTACAAGTATAGGGTAAAAGGTTTTTTTTTTTCAATAACCAAACGATCCCTTTTTGGATTTGTTATATTTCAATGTTTTTGAAGGTGTTACTCATCACTGTTAATCAATAGTGAACAGAAAACTTTGACACCCTTTCAAACCCCTTGGCACTTTCCGCTCCCGACTGCTCAGGAGATGAAGATGATTTTTTTAACCCAGAAGTTATTGTCATGTAACTTCTTACAATATCAGTACCTTGCTCAGCAGACATGTGATGAGAATAATTATTAGCAAATGTATCATCAGCCAAAGGATTTTAGTTTTCATATAACCTATAACCCAAAATTCTCTTAACTAGAGACCAAGGAAATGTATAGCAGCCAGACAGGAGAATTTTCAGTTTGATGTTTATCTGTGGCTAATGCCATTTCTGACTTTATGTTTAATTGAGCAGTACTGCTATAAGGAGAAATAAATTGGTTCTCACTCTTAAGGTTCATCTCCATCTTGAATTGAATTGTAAGTACAGCTGTTGTAAACATAACATACACTGTAAATAAATTCAGATCTGATTTGAGTTGCCCTGTTATTATTTTCAGACTTTTTGTTAAATACTGGAATAAGTTATGAAAATTTTGTAGAGACTAGAGTGCATGTACATGTATGTATTGAAGACAGCATGTAAAGGTCTGCACATTTTTTTTGCAGCTCAGTTGCCCAGGCATTTTGTTTTGAAACCAAACAAATCAATCATTGTGCTGAAAGGGCAGAGTGGGGAAGTCACATGTGAAGCTGAAAACCCTTCAGTTTCTAAGCTAAAGTGGGAAAAGGAACAGGATGATAAATCATATGCAGCCGTTCCCAACAGCCAAGTTAACACGTTTGAAGATGCAAATTATGTGAGAGTGACCCTAAAGATTACAAATGCCCAGTTCGTGGACACTGGTATATACAAATGCACAGTATCAGTTCCACCTGATAAATCACATTATAAGCGGATAAAGATAGATGTCAAGGGTATGTTTGTCCTTTATATCATTGTAAAGGTTACTTTTACTGTTAGTATCTCATCATTTCTGCAATACAATGGCCCAGTGGCCAGCACATCAGACACTCACAATGCAGTTGTCCCCAGTCCATGTCCTGCCCTGACCACTTGCTGGATTTGTTTTTGGTCTTCCCAAGATCAATTCCTTGGCTTGTTATTATCCAGCTGGTTGCCCCCTGCCTGGTTATTTTCTATTTGCATTATTATTTTGTTTCTAATTATTAAGAGTGCAGTCCCTGTAAACTAGCCGGACTTCCACAGTGAAAACTAACGAAAATAGAGTTTAACACTTTACATCAACAATTTACATGACTGTACAGTATATCACTAATGCAACGGACAAAAAAGTGGTGAATGCCCACATGATGCTCTGACGATGGATGAGTTCTGGCACTTGACGTGGACGACAGTTAATGCTCTGTATAAAACAATACTTTTACAATATTTCGTGAGACAAGATGAGTGCGACTCGCCTTTGGAATCATTTAGAGGACATGACAAATGAAAGTAACTTTAAGAAACATTTGCTCAAGAGATGCTTAAGGGTGATTCCATGTTGTGGACGTTACATTCAGATACTAAAATTAACATTTCAGATCCCAATTTAAATGTCAAAATGTTCAACCATTATTTTTTTAGCACGGTGACTTGTCTAAAAATGAAGCTGTGAAATTATTATTTACTTTATTTAATATGTTCTATTATAATATTATATTCCTGCTGACCTATATTGTATCATGCAATACCAGTCAGATTTTTTTCTGCTATACTGACTCCTTAAAATGATTCCAAAATTACTTTTATTACATCTCAAGTAAATATTGTGAGAAAAAGACCCTCAGTTAAGTGAGGAGATTTTTTTTTGCGAAACTGCATGAATCATTCTAACTGAAATTATCATTTCTTGTCTTTCGGTCTGACTTAAATACAGATAAAATGTAAATTTGCACTAAAATTGCTCATTGTTCACTACATTAAGATTATTACATTACAAATTCTACTTAAAAAATAATACTCATTCAAGCTGTATGAATAGAAAATCAGAAGAAACAATGATGCTCAGTTGTTTTCCTCAAAAAGCATACTTACAAACAGTTCTGGGCATGCTTAACAGTACAAAACCCCTGACCAGCTACTCAATTTCTCCTTTTCTAATCCTCTAAATGAAAATTCATTGTAGTTGATTGTAAACAAGGTCAACTGCAATGCCCAAGACAATGCATTGTAAGGTCAAGAAAATTTAGAAAAAAGTTGAAAGAGTATTCTAAGTTGTATGAAGTCTATATGTCCGCAATGAAATGTCTCCAACACTTTTCAACCTATAATTTCTGAGTAGAGAAAGCCGACCCAGGAAATATTTTGAGATTAAAATAAAGTATACATCAGACTAACTGAGCAGCATCAATAGCACATGAAAATACAGTGAACTGTGTAGAGGAACTGGAAAAGGCACCTTAATGTTGCAGACATACGTAATGTCCCCAGCACAAATTCAACGTCTATTTTCTTAGGCAAGTGCTAGTTGCTGGATACAATAATTTATGACCTAATGATACTGTAAGGCAAAGGTTATACACACATACTTTTATGTTTATTATCATGTTTTCTTAGATGTAAAAACTTTGTTTAAAATTTCCTTCCAAAAATTGCAAATATGATGAGATTGAAATTATCCGGAATTCATGCCTTGTCACATTGAGCACATGGACAAGATGCACGAGATCTCAGTAATTTCAGTAAATTCAAACACCCCATTATCTCAACTTTTTGTTGGTATAAGTTTTATTGCACAAAATTTTATTTTAAAAAATTCAAAATTTCATTGTCTCGTGTTGAATTGCCCTTAAACATTAATGCAAGTCGCAAACATTCTAGTATTTCAAGGACATTTTAAGGTACTTTTTTTCTTTTTTTATCTCGATTGTACTGTACTAAATTAGGTAGCTATTTTTGACCATTTGTTTACCCTTAAACGTTTTTTTATGATATCTTTTATATTTTAAAATTATTTGTAAATAGTCTTGTTATCTTTTTGGGCCCACAATGTAGACTACTGGATCTACCAGTAATTGAGACAGCCATTAAACTGAAGTTTTATTGTTATTGTTATAATTGTTAAATTAAGTGTTACTGCCAGTATGCTGCAGTTAATTGCCACTGAGTATTAATCCATGTAAAATCTGTTTCATTCATACATTTAGCTCTTTCAGCACCTTCAATACAAGCCTATACGGGACAAACAGAAGTACCAGAGGGATCCACCAAGTATATCAAGTGTGAAACAGAGGGATCTCCTAAACCAACGGTAGATTGGTACAGAAATGGCAAGAAAATGAATGTCACAAACTGCCATTCAAACCCCCAGAGTTGTGATAAAGTTGACTATGAGGTTTATGAAGAAGGAGATGGTTCTTCTGGACTTCATACTATTCACACAGTTAAAGTTCTCAAAATAAGAAGTGCACTATATCCAAGAGATGTTGGTGATTTTAAATGTGTTGCATCAAATGGAGTTTCACCAGATGCTGAGTTAATTGTCAGCTTGGATGTTCAAGGTATTTAAGCAAAGAAATAACTTTGTAGCGGAGCACGGCACGCGCGCTTTAGCGTAACCCCATAGCTAAGATGATTTGGTTAATATCTAGTATCCTTTCAATAAATTTTGGAAGTAACGGGCGCTTTCCATTTACGAAAAAAACCCGGAAATTTCGGTGGTAGCAAAAGTGGAATTTCCGATCGGTAAAAAGTTGTTCCATTTGGTCGTAAACCCCGGTACGTGGCCGGGTGCCCGACCGTGGACCTGGAACTGGTACAAACTACAAGAAACGTCAATGGAACACGACATTCCGTTCGGAAATTCCAACCGGGAAAACGGGACCACCTTTTTAGATTTTCCACTTTTTCTGGGAATTTTCCAGTGGGACGAACCGACGAAACGTGTTCCATTTACCGCCGAACCGGAAATTCCGGAAATTTTGACTAAATGGAAAGCGCCCAACGTTTACCGCCCGTCCGTCCGTCCGTCCGTCTGTTTGCACCACAGGGAAACCTATATGAAATCTCACTCTTTCTAGCTTGTATCACATGGCCATACTGTGAGCTCAGGTTTCGTCGACCCATCTAGGCTACGTTTTTTTTTTCTTTCTCTTTTCTGCTGACAGGTTAATGTTTTCAACTGATCGCAGGCTCAATTCTAAGTGGATTTATTTCCAAAGGTTACACATTTATTGTTTGCCATAAGCCTTGACAAGGAGCCATATGGGCTCCTGCCTTGGCTTAATGTATATTATGAGTTTGTGAAACGAATTTACATAAACCCGTTCCAAAGTGACTTGAAGACGAAAACCATATAGAACCAAAATGACAGTATACCACTCCTGTAATCAGTTTGAACGCATAGACAATTTTGATGCACAACACGTTCTGAGTACCTGTAACGGCTTTTCCGTCCTTGATGGATGACGCGGCCAGGTGAGAAGGTCTGAAAAATTATATAAGCATAGGAATCTACTGTTAAAATTCTAGAAACGTATTTTCAGCATGAATGTTTTATGGCAAGATGCGTAGTATGTCTGTATCCTGGTGCTTGTTTAAAGCCTTTAACATTGTATATGGACCTTTCGTTTCTTTGCTAACCCTGTAAAGTAATCGATTTTATTATTTACGGACAGTTTCACCCAGAATTGAGAAGAGGGGATCGGAAGTATCCATAGAAGAAGGCAAAGAAGCTACTATATCTTGTCGAGTGACCAAGAGCAACCCACTGCCAACATTCAGTTGGCAGTATGCGGTCATAACGTCCCTAAAGGAACATCGGTGGAATACTGTTCCTGGTCGGCTGATACTTACCAAAAGCTCAACACCGTCAAGTGAAAGCATTGTGAAAGTTGAAAAAGACCAACAAGATGCAGAATACCGTTGTCAAGCACACAACTCCTTGGGAAGTGATTTTTATACCTTTAGATTGGCCAGACTTGGTAAGAATATCCCTCATAAAGCATTTACTTTTATTGTCTAATAGCCTGCAAGCAAGATCCTCTCAGGGGGCCGAAGAGTCGTGAACTCTTTTTCGATTTGAAGCCAATCTGTAAAACACTATTAAATTTAGTTTAAAGTTTATTTATGAACATGTTAGCTGAATAAAGTAACGCAAGACTTAATTTGCATTTTGAAAACAAAAAACTTTTTCACTGGTTTCATCGATAAAGTCAAACAGACAAAGATTTAACTGTTAAACGCTTCCAAACCGCATTTTGTCACCTTACTCGTGTTTTTCGGCAACAGCTTGTTTCATTATTTGTAAAATTTCTTTGTTTGCTACGGCCGCAAACCGGGGAGCCATTTTGCTTGTAACTTACGCGAGTTTACGTCGTTCGCTCGGAAGATGTGGAGGTGAATCAGTGAATAGCACTTGTTAGTATTCACCAAATCAGTGGATAGCAATTTTCGCGCGTTCTGGTTGGCTCCCGTACACGGATTATCCTTGGATATTCACTGTTTTGGGACGGGACTAAAATGGCTTTTCGTTTCCCGACAGCAGCTGCTCTAAAAGATACCAAGAAAGGGACAAAATTTGGCTTGTCGGCGTCTACTGATCTGTAGAAAAAAAATTTCTTACTGAATTTGCAACAAAATCATAAAAAATGATCCCGAAATACTGTCAATTGCAACGTAAACAAACTCTAACTAAATGACGTCTTTACAAAAAGTTCCTTTTTGATTTTTATCCAACTGATTTGGTAAATACTAAAACAATTATCCCCCTCAGGGTCGGTTCATAGCGCTAGATATATACCTCGACGCTTCGCGTCTCGGTATATATTACCACTATTCACCTCCCCTACGGGGTATAGTTTTATAATTTCCGAATTTGAGTAGCCAATCAGAGCGCGCGAAAAACACTCTCTTGGTTCGCCACCTCAAAGGGGCATTTTGCAGGAGAGACGTTTACGCCTTTGATAACGACAGAAAGTCTATACTAAGAAGAGGTAAAATCTGCCCGGAGTCTGTCCAGGAGCTCTGCTTGATTGACCTAGTAATATTCGTGGATTTATTTTCTTCTTTGAAACAAGTATTTCAGTTTTGCTACAACCCTTTGGCACAATAACTCTGGGTCAAGACCTTACCATGATAGACCGAGAAAAACAAACTCGAACAAATTTAAGTTTGGAAACCCATGATTTCTAGATTAATTATGGAAACATTGATCTTTTGATTAGCCTAAAATGTCTTGAAGCAGTCATTAGATCAGGAGTAACTGAGAGCCTTATCCATGCACAGCATTCATAGTAATTATTACAATGATTGACTCATTTTATTTGTTTTCATCAACAGCAAAGAAACTCACAATTGACACTGTTAAAACTCTGACTGGGGTGAACGAAAAGTCTACCTTACACGTGTATTGTATTGCCACTGATCAGAGTTATGGGTTGCTCGATATTGTCTTCTTAAAAGATGGGGAAAAAATCCAACTGAGTAATCCGCGTGTCAATGTCACATTTGAACAGCTACCGACAAATAAAAAGCAGTTCGATCTCACAATAAAAAATGTGTCACTGAAAGATACAGGACACTATGGATGCACGACCGCTAAGTCATTTCCAAAGCTTCTTAGCAGCATAAATATTACAGTGAAAGGTGAGTGGGCTATTTTAACATTGATTAGACATCACTAGGAAAAACGTGTGGGGACTCCTGTTGTAAATACTGTTTTTATAGTAGCTAGATCTTCTGCCATTGGTTGGGTGCAATTAGAGACGAGTACGAGTACGAGTACGAGATTTTCTCAGTACTAAGTAGTGCTCGTGAATCAGCGTCATTTTGGCGGGAAAACTTGGTAGCCGTCGTTAGTCTATTACGAGATTTAGCGAAAATGTCAAAGTGGGGAAAACAAGTTATCAAATGTTAATAGAAGTTTTATCATTTTGCCATCGGGAGAGGGCGTGAGCTCCCTCACTAAACGTAACAGTGCTAACTTGTCTAGTGAAAAATGGTGAAATGAAGCTTTCCGGGGAGTCTATATTTTGAGAAGACGCGAAAAAACTTCAAGTCAAATCTCGTACTCGTAGTCTTCCTCGTCCTTAAATCTAAAGGTCTCTAATATTATTGATAACTCCTGCAGAATTTACCGAAAGTCAAATAAAGTGACAAAAGGTTGTATTATGCAGCCAATTATTCGTTTTTGTACAGACTCGACTTTAAGGCTGTGAGAGGTAGCCTGATCCTCCATTAAGTTTCTCGAAGCGTGTCTGGGTTTTAGCTCCGCGGCGATATTCTAGTGTACATGTGAGGCGATACTATCCGCGTAACTCCATTAGCCAGTGCTCCAGAAGACCAGCTGTTGAACGGTGGTTTGTATGACTTTAAACTCTTTGCTATAGGCGGAATCGCTCCAAATGGTATAGTGTAGCGGTGTCACCTCGTTAGTCGGTCAGCTTACATGTTTCTTCAGGGGCACCCAACGGGAAATTTTGAGAAAAAGACCTAAAAACAACAACAAAGCGTGAATAAAGTTTTCTGAGACTATTTTAAGCATTTTGGGAGATTGCTGGAAAAAAATTATCTGTTCCTCACTCCCAGCAAGACTGATGGAAGAGTTCCCAGCCAGCAACCTTACAACCTGCAACCTGACTTACTGGGAAGTTTCATAGGGCACAATTCAGATCTTGAGTGGTAAGCAACCCATACAAGTAACCCGTAGCAGCTATTCTAGACTTCAAATCCCCTCTGACACCCTGAATTATCTTTTTCCCAGCAACACTTTCCTTCCAAGGACTATTATTTTTTTCACATCTCCCAGCCAGCAAAAATTTGCATGAAGAACAGATATTTTGAGGAACAGATCCATTGGGTGCCCCTGTTTATTTCTGGGTCTGGACATGGCACTTAGACCAGCGGGACTACCATCGGCAAAATTGGTGTACTTCTTAGAGATCAAAGTATTCATTTGACAGTCTTGGTGGATTAAGTGCAGTTTCAGGTCCCGGTTCCTGAATGAGCTGATTAGCGCCAATCCAGAAATTTGAATATAATTCCGTTTTTGTATTTTACCTTCCTATTTATTGATTAGGAAGAGATATATTTCGTGTTATCTTTACTGTTTCTGGGAGTAAAAGCTCAACAGTATTTTGTTAGCTCGAGTAGAATGTTCTTAGACAAGAAAACCTCGCTTGTAAAAATTTGGCTTAATCCTAGATTAAACTTAATAATCTTTCGAGGAATCGGGCCCAGATGTTCAAAATTGTGGCAGATTAAATAGACTGCAAAACAGCCATTTTTTTTTTCTCAAAATCAGTAAAGAAATCGCCCCAGTCTCGCTCTCTGTTTTCAGTCTCGTTCCAGACCTTTTGTTTGACTGCTCGTGCGTACTTGAATACGCAAAAATACGGACTGTTTTGCAGTCTACAGATTAAAGCAAGTTTATTGCTTTCAATATTGTCTCAGCTTGTATGAAGGTGTGACTTGAATCATCTATATTGGTTATGAGGTGATTTATTTAGGTTTCTGGCAAACTGCCCACCTACCCCTTCCCTAAGCAAACATTAACCCGTACTTCTTGCTGAGGGCAAAATGATGGCTTAGGGGAGAGGTAGGTGGGCAGTTTCCCAGAACCTAAATTGATCCATCTTGTCAAAGTCCAGACAGTTCTTTCACCAACTTTTAGTGTTCAATGTAAAAGTACGAATTCATGGAACTATGGGCAAAAGCATTGGGAATACCGTAAAATTTCGAAAATAAACCCATCTTTGTATAACCCTGTCCAAATATAAGCCCCCCAATCTCATAACGCAAAAAAACCCGCCGTTAAATCGCCCCTCCAAATATAAGCCACCGAGAACCATATAAAGTGCCCTCAATTGCAAAAGTAAAACAAAAGCAAAAACGATAATTTTCCTTCTCTGAAGCAACCCCAATCAGTTTTGGAAACTCAAATTTCCCTACATGAATAAGTCCTCAGACACCAAGTCTCTCAAAACAGACGCTTTGAAAATTTAAGCCACAGGAACATTTTCAGAAATTTTGCTGTATTTTTCAAAAATATAGACCTGCCACTCCTTAACTATGCTGGGTGGATGTGTGGACTATACTGCAGGGAGTTCCAATGTGGCCAGTCAGCTAACCTTAACTGATTGGAGTGAATACTACTCCCGAGGCTGGCAAACAATGAGCGCCCATTCCAGATCAAGTTGTGTCATACCAGTTACTTATTTGTTGATTCATCTTTATATCTTCCCCATAAGAGCCCTTGTCAAAGGGTGGAGCCTTGATCACGCTTTGGGGGCGGCGAGGGATGGAGAGGGGTTGCAGGTCCTCCAGTCCTGGGTGATTCTGCCTCTGGTGGCACAATTAAATTTCCTCACCCCATCACTCAAAGGCAGATTCCCAACCCAAGAAATACATTTAAAATCGCTATTTTAATTAAAAAATTAATATGTATTTTTGCCTTCACAGCTCTGAAAGCACCACACATTTCTGATATACCTGACGTGAGAGTTGTTCAAAAAACACAAGGTGGTAACGCGGAGTTGCATTGTGATGTTACTGGTAACCCAGAACCCTCAATCACGTGGTACTTCTCTAAGAATGGAAAAATAAAAGAAATAAACAGGGAGAAAGATGACCTGGATGGCGATAAGGATAACTGCAAGAGGCGGAAAAGCGGTTATTACTTCTTGCAGCCTGTTAATCCACGTGTGCTTGTGATTTGCAATCCACAATTTGAACATCATGAAGGAAAGTATTGGTGTCGTGCTAATAACACGGAAGGAAGCCAGAATAGGTCTGCATTTGTCAATGTGAAGAGTAAGCAATTGCCTTGAATTTTATTTGGTTAATTTTTTTAAATATCTTACTATGTTTAAAAAAAATCTCAATTTAAAACGTTATACAGCTATCCCGCAAAGGAGACTAGATTAATAACGAAGGAGGGGGGAGGGGGGGTCAAGGTATATGTTGCGGCTCAATTTTATCCTTGGTTTAATAAATTTTATAATTTTCCTTTATTTTGGGGTATGGTAATATATGATAATGAGTTGGAAACAAAAAAATACAGTGAAACCTCTATTAAGCGGACCCCCAATTAAAGCTAATTAAGTGGACACCCTCTATTCAGCGGACACTAAGCGGGGCCCCGAAATTAGCGTCTTATATTTCCCTTTATAACGAGCCCGTATTCAGCGGACACCTCTATTAAGCGGACGCGGACACTAAAGTAAATTGGCTAATTTCTACTCGTTAATAATCTCTATTAAGCGGACACCGGACCGAATTGACAATACTAGTATTAGATTACGTCCTTGAAATACGTACTGTAGTCGATTAATAAAGATAAATCATTACATTTAGTTGTCAATAAAATGTAGATTAGACCTTAAGTCTTGCACAAAGTATAACACAGCTTCCTTAGCTTCCTTAACAACATGGAAGTTTATCACAGTACAGAGTAACCGTTGAAAGTTAATCGTTAACAAACATTGTGCAATTTTTACAAGCGGACACCCTCTATTAAGCGGACACTTGGGAAGGTCCCGAAGGTGTCCGCTTAATAGAGGTTTCACTGTAATAAAATTTAAATCTTAAGGATAAAATTGAGCCACAACACATACATCAATACAAATAATCATCTTTGCATAAATTGGTTTGTATATATAGACTGTAACACTAGGCGGTTGGATAAAAATGAAAAAATATTGTAAATAATTATAAAAGTCGTCAATTGGAAATAGCTTTGTTTACTTTTTAACTAAGAATGTTTATATTTTAGTGCTAATTCAGTAAGAGCCACTGACAAGCCAAGTTCAAGTTGGTATTAAGGTTTCTTCATTATATAGTCATAAAATTTGTTCTTTCTTAACTTTCGATAAACAAGACACTATTTTGACTCCCATCAACAAAAAAATAGCCACGGTTTATTGCCATCAAAACGTGCGAACACTGCTATCCAGTGAATTGGTAAATAATCATTATTACTGTTGTTTGAAATGCAACAGCATGTTTGAAATAGTAATCATTTTCATCATCATTCTGATGATTCGTCTTATTTTATCAGTGGCACCAGTCATAACTGAACCTGAGGAAGGCTACGCACATCTTTCACTCAAGATTGGTGAACCACTGAACATAAGCTGTGTGGCGGTAGGGAATCCTGCTCCCAGTGTCACGTGGTTAAAGAATAGTACAGGAAAGGCAGTCTCACCAACCTCAATCAACTCCCAGCGATTGATCATTAAATCAATGGAAGACAAGGATTTTGGACTCTATAGTTGCATTGCCAGTAATAATTTGAGCCATACGATGGCTTCCGTTGACATCAAGAAAAGTACGTTCATTTCACATTTTGGTGCATACATAGTTTGATTGCAGAGGTGAAGTTTCTCTGAAATATGTTTCATGAGCACCTGAGTTTGCTAGCGGTTATTTCCTTCACTTCTTTTGTTTAAAGAAAATTTAAAAAATTAGAGGGAAATTGTTTTTTTCTTATTTTCATAAAAAACGTTATTGCCTTGTAGCCGTTGATCGGTTTTTAAGAAGGGATTTAGGATTAATTAACTGCCCACCTACAACTCCCCTAAGCCAACATTTTGCTTTAAGTGAGAAGTAAGTGTTAATGTTAGCTGAGGGGAGGGGTGGTGGGCAGTTTCCCAGAAACCTAAATTGAACCCTGATTTAAACCCTTTTTTCTCCAGGTGTGCCAACCGCCCTCTTTCCCTACCCCTCCCCCTCCCCCAGCAAAAGCTTGGATTTTTAACTTTAATTCAGTTTTATTAAACAGCAGTTCAAGGCCTCATTCAATTTTCAATTTAGACTTAGTAGGTACAAACAAATTGAATTAATCGATGGCATCAATGCAAGCAATTAAATCAATGATTTTAAAATAGGTAATCGTAAATTTTGTACTCACTAGTCTCATAACTAAGACGATAACTGCAACTTCCAGAAAGTAATTAAAAGTAGTACCATATTGCCAAATAGATTCTTGTGCTAAAAATATCCTTAATAAGGCACGCGACAATTAGTGACTCCGATCATCATTCAAAGTTATTAAACTTATACCCAAGAAGACTATCCTTAAGTTATTTTGTGCTATATTGAAAGCTTAAGAAATTAGACTAACCCCCCGTCCCCGCTGTTTTTGAGGAATTAGATAGAAGACCCATGCCTTAATTTTCTTGAGTTCCACTCAAATATCAAGGAGAGTGCGACAGCCGCCATTGTTATGGAAAATTAGCCAGGTGGTTTAAAACAGTCAGTGATGGTGAGATATCTTTCAATAAATGATAAATTTATCTTTTTTCCTCTTTTCCAGAGGAATCAATTCCAGTTGTTCTTGATGGTGGACTAAGCACTGGTACGCTGGTGGGCATTGCTACTGGTGTGAGTGTATTTGTTCTTATCTTGCTAGTGGTGTGTTGTTGTCTGTATCATCGGCAGAAGAAGCAGATAGATGAGTATAAGCAGCTTTATTTCCTGAAGACATCATCAGACTACAAGGTATATCGCAATTTATGATCAATTGTACTTTCTCTCGGTATAATTATACTTCTTTGTTTAAAAGTGTGTAACTATTTCTGTTGCTTTTCCTCCTCCACCACTACCACCACCCTCTCCGGCGGAAAAACAATAGAAATGTGGTGGTGGTGGCAAAGGGAAACAATAGACATGTGATGATGGTGGTGGAGGCTAAACAGTAGAAATGTGATGATGGTGGTGTTGGTGGTGGTGGCAGTGGAGGTGGTAGTGAAGGGAAACATTATAACTAGACGGTGGTTGTAGAGGTGGATGGAAAACGATGGAGGTGTAATGGTGGTGGTGGTGGTATTTAGCTTCACTATTCACAATTGATATCATTACAAATAAACTGTGTTGGAACGAATGCGGTTGTAGGTTCAATGTGGAGTCGATGTAAGGACGATTTAGGGTCGATTTGGGGTCAATGAGGGGCGATGTGAGGTCGATATAGGTTCCATAATGTGTGGGTGGCGGAGAAGGGAAAACAATAGAAATGTGGTGGTGGTGGTGGGAATTAAAGTAATGGAAATGCGGAGAAGCAAGAAGGGAATGAAAGAAAGAAGTAGAAGAAAGAGGAGGATTTCCTTCTTTGTCATTAAATATGCACAATTTGCGCGCCAAGAATCAGTGAACCGGAACTGGAACAATTTGTTGGACAATGAAAGCGGCAGGAAATAGAACTTGAATGTATAATTTAAATTACTTTACAACTCAATGACTTTAAATTACTAGCGAGTTAGAGCTTATTACTTCGGCAAACTGAATCAACCAATGAATACTTTTCTCACAGTTTCAGTCAGCCAATTAAAAAGCAAGCCCTTCACTGATCGACTTAGGAAAAAACTATAAAACCCGTCCATCGGATTTAACTACTTAAATATAGCGCATGATCTTATCTTAATGAGAATCTACCAAATTTTGTTCATGGGAGAAAGACAAAAGGCAATGACGTCATCGGCGTTAATGTTTCCATCATAAATTGATGAGATTCTCCCCCAAGAAGGTTAATTTTGGTGCCTACTATACTCCTCACTTACCTACCTAACTATCCACCTACCTAACAAGCTACCTAACCACCTACCTACCTAGCTTCCTCACTGCCTCTTTACCTACTCACCTAACTACCTGATTCGACAAGTATTTTTCCTGAAAACGTGCTCCAGGAGATTAAAAAACAGACAGCTCAGACTTATGCAAAAACAATGTGCCTTGTTTTAGATTGACCCAGATCGCAGCCTGCTGGAACAGTGCAGTGATTTACCTTATGACCCAGACTGGGAATTTCCTGAAGAAAGACTCATCCTTGGAAATGTGCTTGGTGCGGGAGCTTTTGGACAAGTTGTTGAAGCAGAGGCCATTGGTATCTTGGCGCTAAATCCGCGAGACAAGAGCGCAGAATCTTTTAAACGACGCTCAAAGATCCGTCGGTCTTCAGTTGCAAAGGACCTGAAAAAGGAAGGTGGTGGCTCGGGATGGAAGAATGTTAAAGTCCCTGTTGCAGTTAAAACCTTGAAAGGTTTGCAATTGAATTGAAGAAAAATAATTTTAACCTTTTTAATGTTTACACAACATTGTTTGTAATACGTTTTGTTTCTTGTTGTAGAGGGTGCCACTGAGGCAGAATACAAAGATTTGGCTTCAGAACTCAAGATACTCATTCATCTTGGACAGCATAAGAACATTATCAATCTTCTTGGAGCCTGTACAAAGGGAAAACGCCTAATGGTGATCATGGAGTTTGCTCCACATGGCAGCTTGCTCAACTTTCTTAGAGCGAGAAGGGAAACATATGACGCGAGTTGGACTAAGACCATGAACGAGCCAGAGAAGGAGTTCACTTTAGTAGATTTAGTGATGATAGGTTTCCAAGTTGGTCGAGGAATGTCTTTCTTGGCGTCCAAAAAGGTAAGAGTAGTAAGGTTGTACATAGTTGGGCTTTTTCCTAACAGCGCCAGCTGTTCTTTTATTGACTTCTATCATTGGTACTCTTTTTTTCCACTGGTTTGTTTTCAATGGTCTTTTTTATGAAAGGTTGATCCGCTTTTTGGTCTTCGGCCAGTCACCTGATATAATTTGAGTTCGTTCTGTTGCCCCAACTTAACGACAAATTTACACGGTATGATATACCTGATTCAATAAAGGGTGGTTTGGAAATTGGGCAGTTGCTCGTGCATTATTTATTTATTAATTGACGTGTGCATTTAGTTCGTTAAATAACGTCTTAATTTTACTTTGCGTTATTTTCCTTGCTTATAAGTGTTGTCCGTGACTCTGCTCACATTGTGGTGGCTCCTCCTAAAATGTTCTACAATTTGTATAGGATTTAATGGAGCCGAAACCAGTTGTGGAATTGCACACATTTTAGGCATCCTACTGATGAACGGTCACGACACGTAGATATATTTTTTTAGCAACTACTATAATTTGCAGTCTGTCCACTTTGAATTGCTTGGCGCTCACTGAGGCGAATCATTAGAGAGTTTAAAGCTTCACGTATACGGCAAAAGGGAAACGTCCGATTCAAGTTGAGACTTTTTTTTTCAGAATAGAAAATGATCAGATAAAAACAGCTCAAAACAATTCTTATGGATAAAAAAATTACGTCACACTTCTAATTTAGGTGTAGAAATCATGAACAGTAACCGACAAGACATAAACGTGATACTTAACCTCTCTATTGCAGTGAGTTCCGTATGCCCAATTCTCAATGTCCCATTGCCAAAGCAGCCTTTTTTGCTGGAGATTAAGTAAATATCGGGCTGAACTTTCTGTCGATTTATAGGAAAAGGCCACGATAAATATTTCCGTCAAGTCAGGCTGATTTGTAAAATCTGTCTCAGTGCAAAAATCATTCTGGTCGAAACTCCATGTGTGCAACTTCTCACATCTGAACACAGCGCGTAAATGAGACAAGCTACCTCAGATATCCAAATTTTTCCAGTCAAAGCACTATAGCTGGAACTTCTTGCAGAGGGCCACCTCTCGAAAGCGACTTCTACCAATTTCTAGGATTATGGTTTAAAGATTTTAATTGTTTTTAACCTCCAAGTAACGGCGTTGTACAGTCGTGTTCTGAGACTCCGCCCAATCTTACAAAGACAGCGAGTTTTGCTCTTTCAATACAGAGTCTTATTTCTAACCTCCGACGATAGCTTAACGTTAATACGCAGTATTTCAACAGACGAAATGGCATTTCATGTATTGTGGGTTGTACTTTTCTCTTCAGTGCGTTCATCGTGACCTGGCTGCAAGAAACATTTTAGTGGGAGATGATTATGTTATGAAGATAGCTGACTTTGGCCTGGCAAGGGACATCTATAAAGATGATCAGTATGTCAAGAATACGCAAGGCTTGCTTCCCGTAAAGTGGATGGCTCCCGAGTCGCTGTTTGACAGAGTTTACACTGAGAAAACAGACGTGTAAGTACACAAGGTTTCCTTAATCTCTTCACACACATTAACCCTTTGACGGCCGCTTTGGTCATTGGGATCTTTAGAGAAAGGTGCACATGTACCTGATCCTTCCACGGGTACAATTTATTTTGAAATTTTGACCAATCCTGATAGAGTTACACAAACTCCAGCAACGTTTTAGGGAAAAATCCACTTCCAATTTTGTTATTTACCTACTACTCTTTGCAGATTAAATTTGTCACTTTCCTGGAAAGTTAGCGAGAAAGAAATTCCACGCGAAAGATAGGCGATAAAGGGGGCAACAAAACCGGCTATAAAAAGGAAAGGCAAAGAGAAAAAAAGCGACAAAAATAAAAGAAGAGAAAAACGAAAAGAAGATCCGTAACCAAGTCCAAATTTTGTCTTATGTGCATGCGCAAGAAAATTTTAAAACCTCCCCTATATCCAATGCCAAAATTAAGAAAGTGGCCGGAAAAAGGTTTATACTAACTGTGAAATGCTTTTTTGGAAACATTTTCAGAAGCGAATATACGTTAAACAAACAGACCCAAATTGAATTAAATATACTTCTTTTTCTTTAGCGTGCAGTAACTTGAATTCCCTAAATTCCTGTAACGGGGTAGGACGTGATGACTTTCAATATTAATCTTATTTTGACAGAACTCTTCAGAGATGTCTACCGATCCAGCTTGATAGAAAATGAATCTCCTCAGTTTATCCAAAAAAATCACATTTTGGACATTTAAAAAAAATGTTTACCAAAGTCTTTGTCTCGTACCTTACTAGTTTTGGCTGAAAAGACAGGTATTGATCATGATCATGGTTATTCTTATCAAAAGGTGGTCATTTGGAATCCTCTTATGGGAAACGTTTACCCTTGGGGGTACCCCTTACCCTGGCCTCCCAACAGAGCTGCTTCTAGACTATTTGAGTGATGGCAAGAGAATGGACATGCCAACCAAGTGCCCTCTGGAAGTTTACACCATCATGAGAGATTGCTGGATTCATGAACCCGAACAAAGACCCCATTTTACAACCCTGATAGAGAGACTTGCCAAGATATTGGAGAAGCATACGACAACGGTATTGAATTATTGTTATACTGTTGGACCGATCTATATAACCGGTTAGCTTGCCAACTGACGGAATGGCTTACTCACCTGATCACCTGACTACCTGACTGACTGAGGGCTGACAGACCGACCAACTTACTTACTGACTTTTAATGACTGTCTGGCTGAATTGATAGGTTGACTGACCAACTATTGACTTACCGACTGGGTGTCTCACTACATGGCAAAATCAGTATTCGATTATGTACAAAGCAAAAACCTTCCCTTGGCCCTTCCCACGTTATTATGATAGTTTTGTGAATTGAGATCTTGAAACAGCATCTGTCAACTGCACTATCAGCTATTTATACGACAGCAACAAAAGCACCTTTTCTTTGTCACCGTCCATCCGCCTGACCTCTTGCAACGACTGATGGACTTTGCGCCGGGAAAAGGAAGTTCCTCTGCTGAAGTTTTATTTTTTTGTTTCACAGGATAACCCTTATTTAGCACTGCAAATGGACGAGGAGGTTCAACCTAGCTCAGGTTACTATCTTCAACCAGTTGATAATGCAGGCGTTCGCGAATTCAAACGATACGTGAAATCACCAGTGCAGTCCCCCACAAGTGACACACAAGAACCCCCACAGTTTGAAGACTTGGAAGGAGGTCAATACAGGTGTGTTTTCTATGATATTTTAAATTCTCGTACATGTAGCTAACTACACAGTTCTGATATCTCGCGAGATCATAATCTCTTTTTAATGGATACTTCTGGTAGTCTTTTACTTAATTTGATTACAATGTACCAGAATTCAGTTTGTTTTAGCTTTCTAATTGAAAGAAAACAAATAGTATGGTGAAACTTGTTTTACATTACTCTAGCTGGTCTGTGTATCATCAAAACTGGAGAGTAGCGAAATGACTTTTCTGAAACAAATGATACCCTTTATACAAAGTCTAATCTCATTATTCTTTGTTGCTATTCTCAGGTATGATTCCCCATTGCCCACTTTGCCACCAGGCCTGCCCGCCTCGAGCGACGATGAAATTCCTACGGAACCGCTCCCTCAAACCCCCCCTCCCTTCGAAAACGACGTCATGGATGAAAGGAGGTTTCTTGAAAGGGAAAACAGCGCAGGATGGGAGAGTGGTATTGACATGGACCCAACGGATGATGGTTATGTTGACGACGTTCAAGTTGCCACCCCATTTCTGCCCCGTACGGGTTATACACTGGTCGGCATAGACATGGAGAACGTTTCTGAACCAAATGTGTTCTCTAAAGGCAACAGAGAAAAAACCGAGACATCAGTTTGAGTTTTGGAAGTCCGATAGTCCCAATGTTGCCGGTAAAGCTTTCACTGCCAAGGTGCTCAAATATGCAAGGACGACTGTGGGGAACGACGCTACATTCTTCATTCGGTCCGGATAAACGAAATTACTTTTAAAAGTGGTAACCAATAAATCAGTAAAAGAGTGTGCATTGACCGACACAAAACGCAACGATAGTTGGCTTGATTATTAGGGACATGGTTCTCTATATTTCGCGGAGAAAAAAAAAATAATAATAATATTTAATATTTATATAGCGCAAATTAACATACAGGAGGATATGATCAAATGCGCTTTACATATGAAAATTGAATCCAAAATTACTATGTGACCTATTGACAATTTTGAATTTACAGTAAAATGCGAAGATGTATACTATATGAAACACTAGAAAGAAATTAAAGGCCTCTCTAAAATAGTGAGTTTTAAGCAATGACTTAAAGGCGTTAAAATTTTGCTGTGACTGTAATGATTGCGGGAGACTGTTCCAAATCTTGGCGGATGCATTGGAAAAGGCTCGATCGCCAGGCGTTTTTTTCGATCGTCGTGAATTATCTTTCGACTGGATACTGGTGCTCGAGCGGAGGTTGTATGTCGAAGTCTTCTTGATGGTGACCATGCGTTAAAGATAACTGGGGGCGTGTCCATGAATGCACTTGAAACAGCATAGCAATCTTGAAATTGATTCAAAACTTAATCGGCAGCCAGTGAGGACGTATAAATGACGATGTGACGTGTTAATGTCTTGGCAATGAGCGCACCAATCGGTCTGCCGCGTTTTGCACCGGTTGGAGCTTGCTAAGGTTGGTAGCGGCAACACCATACAATAAGCTATTGCAATAGTCTATTCTCGACATCACTATTGCCTGAACAATCGACTTCCTATCTTCAAAGCTAAGAAATCTTTTAATGCGCCCAATATTATGCAGATGGTAAAGTCCCGATTGACAAGTCTTGTTGATGGCGTCCCTAGGTTCCGAACGTTCCATACTGCAGACACTTTCACGTGATCAATACTGAGCTCTGATATGCTTATCTTGTCCAACTGCGCGCGGGTTCCGATTACAATTTATTCCGTTTTGTCATCATTTAGCTTAAGTTTGTCAGCCGTCATCCAAGTTTTGATGTCTAGAATGCAATCTTGTAATGCTGTTACCGCCTCCAATTCACTCGCACTGGAACCAGGCTTAAATGAGATATATAACTGGTTATCGTCTGCGTATGCATGAACTTCTGGGAGGTGGCTCTTCACTAGTTACCCCAAATGGCTTGCTGGCATAAATTGTAAAAAGCAGCGGCCCCAGACACGAACCCTGCGGTCCACCATGCGGTAGAAAGAATTCCTCTGAGAAGCTACCATTAAGTAATACACGCTGTGATCTACCAGCTAGGCAGGATCTGAACCACTGAAGTGCAGTATCTGCAATGCCAAAAGCTACCTCAAGACGACGGAGAAGTACTTCATGATCTACAGGGTCAATGCTGAACTCAAGTCTAACAGCACTAGTAGAGTGACCCTCTGGTGATCCATGTTAAGCAAGATGTCATTGTGTACCTTAAGGAGGGCCGTCTCCGTGCTTTGGCCTGCTCGATAGGCTGACTGGAGCGTTCAGTACAGCTCTGATCGCACTAAATGCTCTTGGGTTTGTTTGTACACTGCTCTCTCCGTAAGCTTCGAAATAAATTGGAGATTGCTCACAGGTCTAAGATTTGAAAGGGAGGCGCTTTGACAAGGTTTCTTAAGCCATGAATCAACTAGAGCAGCTTTCCACGCAGCTGGAAAGTGTCCAAGAGTCAAGGAACAATTAACCATAGAAGTGATTATTGGAAGGAGTTCGTCAAAGCTGGCCAGTAAAATAGGAGTTGCAAAGGATCGAGCATACAGCTTTTCTTAGCTGAAGCCTGAATGAGCTGGTATACATCCTTCTCTGTCAGTTCCTTGAAACCACACAGTGGTTCAAGATTTGAGCTGAAAACAGCGTCGTCCATCAGGTCACCACATCTGTTCTGGGTAACATCGATACCGCATAGCTCATTGCGAATATTAAGGATCTTACGATGGAAATAGCGGACAATGTCATTTTCCAGAGCCACGTTATCATGACAACTGGGGAAACAGATTTCATCATTTGGCATAAGGAGTGCCTTTGTTGCCCTGAAGAGTTTTCGCTGATCACCACCTTGTTCCTTTACAAAGCCCACATAAAACGTTCTCCGTGCCTGGTTACATAAGAAAGTAACGTGATTTCGCAAACTCTTGAACACCAGCAGGTCTTCAGCGGACTTTGTGTTTCTCAACGTTCGCTCAGCCTTGCGTCACTTTTTTTTTCGCCTCGGCAAATTCTTGGTTGTAACAGGGGACCTGGGGCCTTGACCCCACTACTTTTGATTTCAGGGGTGCATGACGATCTAGTATACTGCTTAGGGTGGAGTTGTAACTTTGTACAAACTTGTCAAAATCTTTTCAAGAGGATGGGCACCCAACACAGCCTTGCAAGCACAGATCTGACTTCGCGATATCTTGCTTGAGGCAGTCAAGATCAACAGACTTGGGGTGCGTTCCTTTGGGATGATCCGGAACATGGTAGATCAAGTGAACGATGAATCCACTCTGGACAAGGATTCTTCGGTTCATTTGATCTACCATGATCCGAGTGATCTCGGGTCACTGATCCTGATGCGGATCATGCCAAAGGAACGCACCCTTGGTGTTCCTATAAGTCACCCTCTTGGCTTGGGGCGCAGGCTTGTTTATGCGAATACTACAACGAACAGCCGAATGATCAGAGAGGTAACGAAAACTGCGTGGAGTTGACCCCAGCAGTGTCTCAGTTAAGTTACATTTACACACACATCTCGTGATAACGAGATCTAACGTGCGACCAAATATATGTGTCGCTTCGGTAACGTGCTGTTCAAGTCCAAGCGATTCAAGCAGATCAAGGAACTTCACCGCATCAATATCATTTGGAACGTCCACGACTCGTAAAATTCGCTGTATTCTCAACGATAATTCTTGAAAAAGCCAGATTATAGGGTTTTCCAACGTGAAAAAAAGCCCAGGACTGCCTCTGAGATGTTAGACAGCTATCTCCCGCGTCATTTCTACTATAGATGCTCGCTAAAAGGAACAGCGCGAGTAAAAAGCCGGAGAGCAGAGTGTCGTGTCTGACCTTCATTGTGCTTCACAAGGATGTAAATATATTTATTTAAGGAGCGAAGTAAGGCAGTGCCCTCTGTACTACTAACCCTTCCCTCCCCATCTGGATAAGGTACTAAACCGTACCTTGCAGGGGTACCCTAAGCTACATAGAAGGCGTTTGCGCTCGATTTCTTTGAAGCAGCAGGACTCCGTGTTCCAACTAATTGAAGTAATTTTTGAGATTATTGAATTGGAATTCGTTAAGGTTGGTTTTTGAGGATAACTAAATCCCATTTCCCGAAGAAAAACTTCTTAAGGCAGAGAAAGAGAACCGAGAACGTTATGAATCTACCAGTGGTCTGGATTTGGGATTCCAACCCGAGCTGCAGTGACCAGAAGCAACTGTCCTCACCATCCACCTCCTTGAAAACGATTTTTCCTCCTGAATTAGCTGTAAGGGGTTCATTATTCAGAGGAATGCAAACGAAATTAACATTACGGTTTGGGGATTGGAACGATCGAGGCGTTCGATAAACCGTAAATGCTAGATATTTAACCACTGTAATTCTTTTCTGTCAATAACGTTCTTTAATATTCCACACAGAAGGTACAAGGAGACTGGCGTAAATTACCTTTTTTACAGTTTGCTACGGTAAAAGCGCTCATGGCTCATAAGTAGAACGGAGAATAGCTCTTATACCTATGAAATTCAGCCTGGAAATCTGAACGCGCAATTTCTTCTAACGCGGGTATTTAGTGGATAAAACATTCGTTTCTGATTACATAAAGATTATACCTAGCCGACTATTGAAAAACCAACCTAACGAAATTTGCAGTCATTGGAGTGAAAAGGCGTCAAAAGGCAGGCTTTTGGGGCCCGATAAGCTCCAAAATCACACTAACAAACAAAAAGGAAAGGAGAAAAAGAAAGAGCGAGGAGGAAGAAAGGAGGTGACGAGAGAAAAAGCAATGGTTGCATTCTTAGTTTTTAAAATGACTCCTCTGGAGATTGTTGTTGGCCGATAAAAACTATTGGATGCGAAAGGTTTATTTGGAGTAACGTTTTCAAAAATTCGACTTGATATAAATCTAATATTAAATAGAACAGTCGCACGACTAGTTTTATTATTGTGACGCATGGCGTCACACGCTGAACATGTAATACTATAATATGCAATACACTTGATCGTTGCAATTTTTTACTCCCATCCTAAGGAGTTTTCTTACACAGCCTTTCTATAATACTTCCTCATGGGGCATATTCTAATCTATAAAATAACTAAGACAGGGCACGCGTTCTGATTGGTTAAAAACCCATGGCCGGTACCACACTTTCTACGGGTTACCGGAGTGATATCCCACTTAGGATGTTGGGAGAACACTCGAAAAGCATGTAAATCACCTGCCTTCGGCTCGCGATTTACAAGCTTTTCTCGTGTTCTCCCAACATCCCGCGTAGCTTATGACGCCGGTAGACCCATAGAGAGTGTGGTGTATTACTTAAATAATCAACATGATAAAATCCTCTGAATATACAATTGTAATACCCCTCATATATCTTATATTCACCATTTTCACATAGATCATGATGCACCTCGACTACGAGAAACCAGTGTTTTTAAAAATTTCCCCATCTGACAAGCGTTGAATATGGGGTTTTCGGTGAACATTTTTAACGGACGTGTAGATAAAAGGTTTAACAATAAGGATACGTGCACCCTGGGTGCCAGAGACTTTTTCATGCGCGGTTTCCGGTTTCGGCCCGAAGATCTATCAGCCTGCGCCCGAGACCGAAGGATCCCGCCGCAGGCGAGAAAGTTATTTGTTCTCAGGGTAGCAAAACGGGCCCTAAATGCACAGAGTAGGATACAAAGAGTATGGTAGGCCTGTGACGAAACGCTTCATGGAAAATCAATGCCAAAAAGGCTTCACTTGAATGGTCACACTAAGAATATGTCCACAGACTTACATGTAAAAATTAAAAAGATTGTAAAAACCTAGGAATAGATTAACATTCGGTTCAGACGAGTGTATTTCTATAACTGGAGTCTCTCGCCTTTCCTGTAGAGTGAGCAATAGGTCTCAGTTCCACGGCCTCATCCTGCTCAACTCCAGTTTCTTCCAGTTCTATACCGCTCTCATTCCCCGACAAAGTACCGTTATCTTCTGGTTCCAGCATCTGCTGTCTCTCGTCTGATTCCGGTTCGGGCTGATTTTCCATGTCCCGTGGTATTGGAGGCAACGGATTTTGGCTTGATCGCCTACAGTTAAAACATAGTTCAGAACACAGTTCTTATTGTTATTTTGCCCTATCACCACACTCTTTGCAACTGAAGAAACCTCATAGCTAGGCTTCTTTGGTTCCTTAAGGGAGAAGGTTCATAAGCGCCCACTTTTGCCGCGACCTACCCGTCTTCTAACCCGCATTTGGCTCATTGGAGTTTAATTAACAGCTGGATACTCATTCGAAAGAAGAGAGACCATTAGATTCTAAGACGAGTACAACTATGAGCACGAGATGTTCTCAATACTAAGGAGTGCTCGCGCGTGAACCAGCGTAATTTTGGCGGGAAAACGTGATAGACGTCGTCACTTTACTACGAGGTTTTGCAAGAATGTCGTGGTGGCGGAAACGAGCTATTAAATGTTAGAGCTTTTCTGATTTTACGACCGGGAGGGGGCTTAACCTCAGACTTTCAATAACAGATAA
The DNA here is from genome assembly GCA_942486035.1 of Porites lobata. Classification (NCBI taxonomy): domain Eukaryota; kingdom Metazoa; phylum Cnidaria; class Anthozoa; order Scleractinia; family Poritidae; genus Porites; species Porites lobata. The sequence goes on along the minus strand of CALNXK010000025.1, from coordinate 3,108,900 downwards.
CAGTGCTAACTTTTCTGGTGCAAAAAAGTACTATGAAACTTTCCGGGGTGTCCATTTTTTACGATCATGCGAAAAAAATTTGATGCCAAATCTCGTACTCGAATCTAAAGTTCTCAACGTACTAACCTGTCATAAACAACTGCTCTCGTCAGAGGAATTGTTGAGTCTGAATCAACCGGATCAAGGTAGTAATCGTGTCTGCCATAGTTGTTATCTTCTGTTAACTTAAGGTACCCGGATGCAACCCTCTGTTGAGAAAAAAAGACGCCCAGTTTCCATAACACCCATACCTCAGTGCATAAAGCAGACAAGAATTACACAGAAAATCCCAAACGTTCCTTCCCCTATTTTCTCTTAAAAAAACTTTTTATGTTGAGGAAATTACCGATAGCTCCGCAGGTGCCTGATTGATACGCTGCATTTAAACACTGGCAAATGACGACACATGACAACCGTTAAAAGAACAACGGTGCATTTGCGTATGCGGTAGCCTACACAAACTGTTTGTGCAACCACTTGTCGCATTACTTACTCCTAACATTATTGTAACAGAGGTTAGAAGTTTCTTAGAGATATACAAACTACAGTCGACCAAGAATTGAGAAATTGACGAGGCCAAAAGAATAACAGTACATCACAGACAACCCTGCCTGCGAGCAGCTCTTCGGGGCATCCTGGCGGTGGGGCGGGTAAAGGAAGGACAGCTTGCAATTTGAATTCCACCTACAATTCCCCTGCGGCTCCCCGTCGACTGAGCATTTTCAGATTTCCGCCAATCAGAGCGAAGGGGAAACGAAAGCGAACGTAAACAACATTGAAAAACACGTACCAAGGGTAATGACGTCATTACTAATGTCATCTCCGCCAATCAGCATTTCGCATCGACTTTTTCGATGCAGATATTCAAATTCCAGAAACGTAGTTGCAAGCTCTCCTTCCCTTTCCCGCCCCGCCGACAGGGCGCCCCGGACAGCTTGCTCGCAGGCTAGTATATTTACTGATCCATTCTGAGAATAGGATCGATTACTAGCCACTGTTCGGGAAATGAGCCCGCCCTGACCCGAGAGAGCAGCGGAAATATAGCCTATCTTGAATACTGATCGATATCCACGCATATATTTCAGGAACTTTTGCTGTACTATTCACACTCAGGTAATGTTTTATTATCCCGTACCATGACGTATCCGAAAATTGTAGTAAGCCACCTTTTAAGGAAAGTAAAACAAGTGGTCCCTCGAAAAACTATATACAGTCGAACCTCTCTAATACGGACACCGAAGGGACAGAACGAAGTTATTGTATTAGAAAGGTGTACGTATAAAAGAGGTCACTATGATCACGTCACTTTTACGACTCCACTTGAAGTTTAAAGTGTTCAGTACCTAAAACCATGCTCACACTCGTCTTTAAACTGCATTTAAAGTTATTAATTCACAGTACAAAGACACTGTCTTTCAGTGGTATACAACATTGTACATCTCAGCTACAGACAAATTACTGTTTTAAAACGAAACGAGCTACAGCGCAATGCTGCATGTAAAGAGTTGCAACGTTAACTGACAATTCTGAAAGCGTCTTTCGCTATTTTGCAAGTTCAATAAACAGTAACTAGAGAACAAAATGTAATAGAAAAGATCTTTATGGTATCTGTAGTTATTAAAGCCTTCAAAAAGTCGGTTATGTTCTTCTGTACACCTTTCGCAAATCGTTGTTTGGTATACAGCGACTAGGCTTTATATCATGTTTGCATCAGCTTGTGCCTCATCAGCCAGACTAGACGGGATTCACCCTGGGCAGATTCACCCGATCGGGGATTAGGGATTCACCTGATCACCGCAGTGTCCGTAATATAGAGGTTAAGTTCAGTTTATCTGAATTTACTCTCTGGGCAGAGATTTAGTGTCCGTTGCCGCATTAGAGAGAGTCCGTGTTTGTCGGGACATTGGAAACTATCCGTAACGGTCAGGTGTCCGTACCGAGAGGTTCGACTGTTTTATTTCCCTCAAATCTTCATGTTTTAATAGCGGAGCGTGAGGTGTTTATAAATTAACTCAAAGAATCTCCATGTGACCCCAAAGTATGATGTGTTTGGAATTATGGGATAGATCTAGAAGGGGTTCATAACCAATATTGTCTACTGTGTCGTAAACTATCATTGTGCCAAATTTGGTGCTTTAACCATTTATACTACTACATGACAAATTTCTGCAATTCGATTGGCTTAGAGCAGTGGTATTTCAGCATAATTTGAAATACCTACATGTCAAAATTACAAACCTTTTGTGGGTAGTTGTATAAACAAATAATAGCATGATTTGTACGTGATATTTGGCATAAATACCACTTGTGATATTTCAAAATCGTCTCAAATTTCACACGCCTAACGGCTCGTGAAATTACGTATAACAACTTTGAAATATCATCCGTGGTATTTATGCCAAATATCACCACAAATCATGCTATTACCTACACAAACTCCACAATTATTTCACCATTCTTCTGGACTGAAAGGACTCACCTGGGAAGCACGTTGCTCGAGTATTTTGCCAATCAAAATGCTGATCTGAGCAAATTGTGGTCGCTTATCCCGATCCTCCAGCCAGCAATCCTGCATAATGTTATAAATCTCCATGGGGCAGTTTTGAGGGTTTTCCATACGCTTTCCATCACAGAGAAAGTCGAGGAGACATTCCATAGGTAAGGTGGGATACGGTGTCCCGCCAAGTGTAAAGATCTCCCACAATAAAATACCAAAAGACCATCTACAAAGTTAAACCCCAAAGTTTAAGACAAACTCTCTAAGCAGAAGAAAGGGAATAAGACTGCATTTGGAAACAGATGATTAAGCCGCTTCTTAACTCTAGTACAGCGGACTGAAAGCAGGCATGCAAAGTAAATCAAGGATCAACAGTTTTTTTTTCTTTCTCGCGTACTATAAAAAGCGCATGAACGCGAGTGCATTTCGTGATTCATAGGCACGAGTCGAGTGCAAATTTGAGAACTTAAAAAAACTCGCCACATGTAAGGAATCCGGATTCCGGATTCAAGAATCCGGGAAATTTGTTGCTGGTGGATTCCAGAATCCGGAATCCGGGTAATTTGTTGCTTGTGGAATCCAGAATCTGGGAAATTTGTTGCATGAGGAATCCGGAATCCGGGAAATTTGTTGCTTGTGGATTCCAGAATCTGGGAAATTTGTTGCTTGTGAAATCCGGAATCCAGGAAATTTGTTGCTTGTGGATTCCAGAATCCGGGAAATTTGTGGCTTGTGGAATCCAGAATCTGGGAAATTTGTTGCTCGTGGAATCCGGGAAATTTGTTGTTCGTGGATTTCAGAATCTGGGAAATTTGTTGCTCGTGGAATCCGGAATCCGGGAAATTTGTTGCTTGTGGATTCCAGAATCTAGGAAATTTGTTGCTTGTGAAATCCGGAATCCGGGAAATTTGTTGCTTGTGGATTCCAGAATCCGGGAAATTTGTTGCTTGTGGATTCGAGAATCGGGGAAATATGTTGCTTGTGGAATCCGGAATCCGGGAAATTTGTTGCTTGTGGATTCCGGAATACGGGAAAAATTGTGCTTGTGGTATCTGGAATCCTGGGCTTTGGTGTCCCGAATATAGCTCAATGAACCCGGAATCCCACTAACGATTGAAAGCCAGAATCCATGCTTCAAAGCTTGGAATCCACTAACTAGAATCCGGTATCTAGAATCCAAAACTGTCTTGAATTTCCTTACATGGGGCGAAAAAAAACAGATAGCACGCAAAACCTCTAATTTCATTGGTTCTCCATAAAACGCAGCTCCATTGTTTTACGGATAGATTCATTTTTATATTTCTATGTCTATTGTTTTCACAACCAATACAGTGAGGCCTTGTAAAGAGTTGCGTGGCGCCCTGAAAAAACGCTTGATTGCGCAATATATTAGTTGCCTCAATACACATACCCCTTCAACACTTTTGGTATGTTACTTGTACTTACACATCACTCTTCTCTGAGTACTCCTTCTGAAACAACGATTCCAGAGCCATCCACTTGATTGGCAATACACCACTTGTTGTCTTCACATACAAGTCACTCTTGTAAATATCGCGCGCGAGACCAAAGTCAGCGATCTTCATAACGTAGTCTTCTCCCACGAGGACGTTTCTGGCTGCCAAATCTCGGTGAATACACTAGTCGAATAGGCAGGCAAAAAAAGAAAAAAGGTAAATAAATAAACAAACAAATAAGAAAGAAAACAACAACAAAATTAAACCCCAAACATTTTCCTTCTACGCATGCCCGGACTTTGGAATGGGGCGTCAATTAGGTCATTTTTGGTTATCTCAAACACTCAATTGTCACCACAAAACAAAAAACCGGGGGAGGAGTTCTGCCATATATAGGCTAGATAGGTACATGCCGCCAGATAGGGTATGGTTTTTAAAGGCCTCCATCCTTAAAATAAATAGGATATCTTTTCTTGGCCTTATTGGCATTGCGTCCCAGGTGGTGTACATGTGATCGTTAAATAGGTTACCTAATTTGTAACAGTTAAGACTCGAGTGAGTAACTGCCCAGCTAACCAAGAAACAAATCATCTGTTAAAAACTGGACTATTTCTTAGAGTGTTACTAGGAGAATGGTTTAATTAAGGTTTGTGTGTTGCCATTAAATTTTTAGTTTTTGTTTTCCCCTTAAATGGGGCCTCATGATCCGAAATTTATGAGAGTTTAATCATACGTTTCTGTGAATCTGCTCACCTACCCCTTCCCTAAGCCAACATTTTGCCCTAAGTGAGAACAAAGTGTTAATGTTGGCTTAGGGGAGGGGTAGGTGGGCAGTTTCCCAGAAACATATAATGATCCAGTATCTCTGGCGAATCTTCTCTTGTTGCTTTCCTTTTATAGCATGTGCAACATACGTTTATGGCTTTTTGTGCCATTCTTCCCAAAAGTCTTTGAAGAACAGTGAACCCAAAACCACCCACAAGACCTTTCGGGATTGTCGCGTGCACTTTTTCCGACAATCTTTCTCGAAATAGCTGTATATTGCAGGTCGCTAAGACCACGCGCGGTACTTGCGCTTCGCGAGAATAATTACATTTAACTCGGCGCAAAACAATAAGCCCAGACTGTCAGTCAAATTAACGAATAAGATCACGAAAACGGCCAGAGAACAAGTGCGCGCAAATAACATTCAAATAAATGAGGGCGTCTGATTTTGTTTGAGAAAAGTGGTTAGGTCTTTTACCTTTTTAGACGCCAGGTATTCCATTCCACGGGATATTTGGAAGGCATACCCCACTAGATCTGATATATCTAACCGTATTTCTGGGTCACTGGTAGTCGTAGACCAGGTTGCTTCATAAACATCTCGCTTGCCTCGTAAAAACTTTAGTAAACTCCCATGTGGTGCATATTCCAGAATAACAAGGATACCATCGCGCTTGATACAAGCACCGAGAAGGTTTACAATATTTGTGTGTACTCCAACGTGCATAAGAATTTTCAGCTCTGAAGCCAGGTCTCTATACTCCTCTATAGTAGCTCCCTCTGCAGTGCACAAATGTAAATAGCATGTAAATAAACGTTGCAGGAATACTGTAAACAACATGTAAATTACAGAAGAGAGCTTTCTTGAACCTGTAAACAACCTTGTAAAAAGTCTGTAAACTGAGAGAGGGGCACTGATTTGACCCTGTGAAAGCTTTGTCAATTGAAAAAGGGTGAAACCTGTCGATGTGAAGTCTGATACCCTCCCCCCGCCCCTCCAAAAAAAGCAACTTTCAACCTCCAGCTTCGTTAATCTTTAGCTGATCATAAATTCTCTCAGTAATGTACTCAGAATCCCCTCCCCCGCCTCATTCTCGTCTCCATACATAATGTTTGCTTAGTGAAGAATTTAAAATTATCACAACATTTAACATTGGATGGCAGAGAATTGAAGAGGGCTGCCGCGCTATACTGAGAAGTGTCCGAGGCGTGGGGAATAACTAGATTTATGGTACTTGATGACCGTAAATTTCTGGCATGTCGTACTTGCTCAAGCTGAAGGTTTCTGGGCCAATAATGAGAGTATATAGCTTTGTGCGCGGCCTTTAGAACGTGCCATTCTCTACGTTCTTTCATAGGCAACCACCCTAACTTAAGAATAGAGTCAATATTGTTCACATAGCGTCCAAAAACAAAACTGGCTGCCGCAAACTGGATGCGCTGTAACCTTTTTAAAAGGCAATCAGTAATTGGATAGAAGATTATATCATTAAACAACATGTAAATTACAGAGGAGAGCTTCCTTTGAACCTGTAAATAACCTTGTAAAAAGTCTGTAAACTGAGAGAGGGGCACTGATTTGGCCCTGTGAAAGCTCTGTCAATCGAAAAAGGGTGACACCTTTGACCCTGTAAACCTGTCGATGTGAAGTCTGATACCCCCCCCCCCCCACCCCCGCTCCAAAAAAAGCAACTTTCAATCCCCAGCTTCGTTGATCTCTAGCTGATCATAAATTCTCTCAGTAATGTACTCAGAATCCCCTCCCCCGCCTCATTCTCGTCTCCAAGTCGATGTTTAGGTTACTACCAGCCAAGTTCATTTCTCCCTTCCACCACCCCCAGCAGGAAATTCAATTTAAAAGACGTTTCAGTCGATATTTCTTAACGGCATTAAGTGCCAAAAAACTTTATTACGTTACCTTTAAGGGTCTTTACAGCAACAGTGGTCTTCTTAGAAGTGCTAACTCTCGAATCGTGGTACGTTTTACTGCGGTTTACGTATCGCCGGAGCAGACTGAGTCGCGGTCCCCCTTTTACTGGACTTTTGTCTCTGGGACTAAAGTCGTCTATTCCTATGGCCTCTGCTTTAATGACCTTTCCAAAGGCCCCTGATCCCAGCATCTCCCCAAGAATGAGCTTGTCCTCAGGAAACTCGAAATCAGGGTCATAAGGAAGATCATTACATTGTTCAAGCAGTGTGCGATTAGGATCAATCTAAAACAAGACAATGAATGTTTTAACACTATGTTCATTATATTTTACAACATCCCAACAAGTTGCCGTAAAATTCCGAAAATAAGCGCCTCCAAATATAAGCCCCCCAAACCGGTAACGCAAAAAAAACCCTCCGTTGAACCGCCCCTCCAAATATAAGCCCCCCGGTGGCTTGTACTTGGAAATTGCCCTCAAATACAAAGTAAAACAAAACAAAAACGGTAAATTTCCTTCCAACTATAAAGCTCTGAAACGCAAATTTCCCTCTGTAAATAAGCCCCTCCGAATATATGCGCCTCCAATAATAGGCCCCTCAAAAAGGGCGTTTGAAAAAAAATAAGCCCCGGAGCTTATTTTCGGAATTTTACGGTATTTTTTATTGTCTTCACCTGGGGTGCTTACCATTTGAAATAAAATTTCGGAAATTCCGGATGGAAGGTAAATGGTAAGGTCACTTTTCGGAAATTCCAACCGAAAATTGAGGAGTACGTTTTGAGGTAGTCCTTTCATTCCGGTTGGTACGAGCCAAACGGAATGTTGCTTACCATTTACCAATTTCTCGGTTCCAGACTCACACTACACAAACTCGCCCCTTTTTTGGATTCAAACCGTAACGGATGTGGCAATTCTGCGGTAAACTAATAAATCGCTTACCATTATGCTTTCGACATCCCAACCGGATTTTTTTGTCAAATGGTAAGCACCCCTGTATTAAACGGTCACTTGGACAAGATGTACCGTACTTGTGCAACAGATACACTGTGTGTCGTTTAGTGGTATTTTACTTCCTTATTCATTTTGGCACAAGGAGTGGTAGAAACTGGTAAACAGATACTGGTAAACCGTTTGAGGTCAATTTGTCGTGGGTGATACTTCGCTCTTTGACCACCTTCATTGGATAACTTTTACGCTTGTCAAAGCTGTCAGTAAGCTATTCCCCAGCGGTGACCGCCTAATACAGGTTTGAATGTTCACTTTTGGGCGGATATTTACCTGGTATTCCTTTGAGTGTTGCACAAAAAACTGGCTACGATACCCCGCAATCTGCTTTTGTTGACGACGAATAAAGCAACAGAAGGTGAAGGCCAGGACGATACAGAGCAACACGATTGCTCCAACTACGGAAAGGGCAACAGTGGCTTCCTTACTAAGACCTCCCGTTGCAGATACTTCTGAAAAGTTGCTGAGTGCTGTAAAACATTAAAGATGATATCACCCATTCCTTCAGTACATATGGGGGGAAATTTCGGCTGGCATTATATCAGCAGTATGTTGCACAAGGATTGTTAAGATGGCCCACAATCAAAAGTAATAAAGTAATAAAAAGGCCAATTCTTTTGAGAAAGATGTCGTTCTATTTCGTTCAGTAACAAAGGCGGCTGGCAGGAAACCTTACGAATACTCTCACGTTTTCAACAGGCTTCAAACCTCTGAACTGTTGGGAGTACTCCAATTTTTCCTTCCACGCCGCCTGTGTCCACTGCGGACTAGAAAACATCTTTACCATGTATTCACCACGCTTAAAATTCATCATCTCTTTTTGATCATTGTGCCACATTTTTCGACCTTCTGGTTATATGGTCCACGTGAACTTCCTCTGAGTTACAAGAGTAGTGAAAGTAAAGGCCATCAAAGTAACAACAATAAAACTAACTGCAATAATGGGTATTACCAAGAGCCATAATATGGCTCTTGGTATCACTCATGTACTGTTTCTCACATAAAGACACCGAGAAACTTTTCAGTCAAAAGCTTTAACCCCGCAGTCATTTCTTATGTTAAAATAGACGGCAAATCTTTAATTTCAGATACAGGCCTCAATAGTCTTCATTGCAGCCGTTTTCAGTGCCATCGCGCAACGCTCCTGACGTGCGTAGTGTCTCAAAAATGGCTGTGAAGGAGACTAAAGGAAGAGTTAGGTCAGACGGTAGAGCGCTTGACTGCAGAGCTGGAGGTCGTGAGTTAGATTCTCAAGCCGGATCAATACTCAGGGTCTTAAGATAGCTGGCTCACCTAGCTTGACATGCGCAGTCGCAACGTCCTGGGAATTTTCTGCCACACAAGTGTAGTTTCCCAAATCGGCCTCAGTAACGGGTGATATGGTTAGCATCACAACTTCAGGGGCACGGCGTTTTGGAGTGACATCCTCTTGTGTTTTTTCTTTTCTCCAATGCACAAATGGCATTGGGTTTCCTGTGGCTTTGCATGTTACATTCCACAGTGCCCCCAGCTTCACCTGGAAGACGTCCTTGCTTGGGATAATAAAAACGTTTGGGTCCTCTGTGAAAAAAAAAAAAAAATATTGATGAACAAACGACCCTCGCTGCATTAAGTTCAGCAAGAGCCACAACAGCCATTTATTAAATTCAACATGAGCTGAGCCACAAGAGAACAGCTTTTCCAATTTTTAAATAATCAATGAGAAACTTTTTCAAAAGCAGGACTAATTCTAGAGTGCATGGACTCAGAAACGCAAGCATCTGATGTGGACACAATAATTATGTAAAAAATCGTCGACTTTCAAATCACATCATTGCAGCTTGAAAGGGGAAATTAGTAATCTCGCCGGGGGTAACTCATATCATGCACAGCTGCTAAGTAGGGCTCAAATTTCAAAGTGTGAACAATTACTTGACGTGGCTGATTCAAATAAAATTACGACATTACAAATTGTTTTTAAATGAAGATATGATCGTCGCAGTGGTAATTGCAATTCAACCAATTGCAAAGTAATCCGAGAAAAAATCTGGGACTTGAACGGAGTTCGGACCCATGACCTCTGCGTTAGCGCTGCAGTTCTCTAACCGATTGAGCCATGAAGACCCATACACTGGGAGCAGGGCATTTTGCTAAAAAAAAAAACATTCACTTCTCGGATTTTCTTGGGTTAATTTCCAATTAATTTAATTACCACTACGATAATCATATCTTAATTTTAAAAAATTGTATTTCCGCAGTTCACATCATTTTCATTACTTCATTCGATTCACATTCATTTATCTTTTCCTTAATTTTTGTCAGTCAGCGTTTTTTTATCTATTCAATATATTCATTTTTATTTCATACGTTGAGAATTGTGAAGCGCTTCGAACAATCTGTATAAGCGCTATAGAAATGTTTTCAGTTACTTATTGTTACTGCTAATACTCTCAGAAAAAGGTGCTAACTTTGGTTTTCATTGGCTATTATTATCATTATCGTTATTATTATTATTATTATTATTATTATTGACATTACATCGGAAAGTGCGCAAGCCAGATTTAAGTAGTAACTTTTTATCAGTTTGAATTATTATTTTTAAATAGTTTTAATTTTTTTTATTAACTTTTTGATGCTTTTTATAATTGTTATTAGTAGTCTTTAGATAGTCATTTTACGACAATTCTCTTTCGTACACAAGAAGAATGTACATAGGGTATATATTTTAATATTTCATATTCTTGAATCTGTAAATAGTCTATTTTTTTAAATCTATGAATAAAGTTTTGTTTTATTATTAAAAAAATATTATTATTATTATTATTATTAATTTTATTACCTTGTGGTCGTGCTCAATCAGTTTCTCCCCTCCCTTCTTTTTTGAGCATGTATGTTACAACGTCATAGCTTACTATAAGTATAAGTATACTGTACTTGCTTTATCGTTATTATTCCAATGTTCTGAATCTTTGTCATTGTGAATGGAACGCGGGGGCGCTGGAGTAACTTTTAAACGAGTTCGTATCACATTGTTTCCCTATCTTCTCGGTAGATTGCTAGTTTTATCGTGTACTACGTTTAAATACTGCAAATAACTAAATAACTAACAGACTAACTAAATAATAAATAAACAAATGAATAAATGCATAAATAAAGAAGTATTTGAAACAACAGACTAATTTTGATATACGCTCGAACCTTCCATAAGCGACATCCAAAATGCAAGATTGAGTTGTCGCTTACGGGAGGTTAGTCTCCCTCGCAGCCGTTTTCTAGATGTCACGCAATTTGGGGGAGCGTTGCGTGACATCCAAAAAACGGCCGCGAGTGAGACCAACGGGAGGTGGTCGTTTACAATAATCGAACCAGAGGGTTCTCTTCCGCGAAGAGGTCCAGGCACATCTACTTTATGGAAGATAATTTATTGCATGCAATGTCAAAGGTAGTATATACTGTGTACATGTAGTTCCATGTCGTCACTAAGATTCTTCGTAAATTCTAAGTAACAGAGTGCGCACAGCAAAAATACAGATCAGAAAATGCGTCAAGTGGTTGCTTACAAGGGGTTAAAAACAATGGAAAATCATTAACCGTCAGGCCCAAAAAGTGGTCGCGGTCGCGTACAGGAGGTGGTCGTTTACATAGAGGTTCCAACTGTAAGGCTTTGATTGGGAAAATTTAAAATTTTGGTGTTTTGGATTGACAGTCGCTGATGGGAGGTGGTCACTTAAGAGAGGTGGTCGCACATGGAGGTTCCACTGTATTTAAATTCATACTTGGCTTTGAGGCTTGGGGTAAATAGAACAAAAGAATCTATTCTTCAAGTTGATTTTAATATACAGAAAATGGTCAATATACAGCATTTACAGCGCGAGGAGTAAACGACCAGTCTGTATTATTTTAAGTGCACAAATTCATTTAACCGTCCTTAAATTAGCCCTTACCCAAAACATCCAAGAAAGCCGTGGCATTACTTGTCCCTTGCCTGTTAGTAGCTTGACACGTGTAAAAACCAGTTCGATCAGCATGTGAAGGTGAACATATCAACAGCTGGCCAACATAATTATCCACCTGATAGAAACCTGGACGAAGCTTTCTGCTTTCGCAAGAGTCCGACTCTCCCATAATGACTGGTGTCACTTCAGGAGACTTCCCGTCTTTGAACCACTCAACTGTTGGAGCCGGATTAGCAGAAATGTTGCATCTCAATTTCACGGTTGTGTTCTTGTACACTGTTTGGTTCGAAAAACTGAGAATCGTTGGCGGAAAAACCTCTGTCAAGGAAAGGAAAATTAACTAGTCAGAGACACAATGTGAGCGAGATTTAATATCAAGGAGTTTTAAATTTTAAAAGTCACGACAGCGACGGCAACGAGAATGTCAGAATACAAAAAAGAGTAAAAAGAGTAGGTTACTATGTGAAATCAAACAACAAGAAACTTTTCTTCCTCTTTCAAAACTTGGAGGCTCTCTGGAATTCAACTCCAACAGAGTAAGCCAACACTTGAAATAGTGAGGGAAGAAGAAAATTAATTAGCCTACAAGTAAGCTCTCCATTTGGGGTAGCCTTTGCCACAGACGAAATTAAACTTTGGTTTAGTCCTTCTGTGAAACTGCGCCAAAATCCTTGTTCTAGCCCCCCCACCTGTGTACCAGGATGTGAGTACGCGCCATGATTGGCCCGTTATAAAGCCATTGTCGATTTGCCAATCAGGTTGAATAGAACTTCGAAACGCATTTCTGGTAATTCTTTGAGACCGTTGGAGGCCCCAAACAAGGATTTCGGCGAAAAAGTAAAGCTCCCAAGGTACTGCAAACTAGGGGGGTCTGCTTCGCAAGAAAAGTTTTTAAATTTAGGGGCTCAAAACTGCCATATCCTCAGTAAAAAACGAAGGCAACAGTTTACATACATCTAGTGTTATCGGTAACGTACAGTGTTTACAGGACAAAGGGGTAAAAAACTGAAGTCATCAAGGAGGTTACAAAAAAAGGCGAGACGTCTTCCCTTCAGACGGGCAAAGACACCAATATAATGCGACAGATTTATCAATCATCCAGATTTAACGATAAAAATGCTTTCAGGAAATAAAAAATACATGTTTTTTTTTCCAGATTTCAGCTGTTCGCACGGGCGTATGTGCGTATCATGTGCGCTACGCTCCAGCCAATTAATTAGCTTGGTTTTCACGAATGTGAAAAGCTATTGATGAATGCCTGCATATACGATTTACAACTTACTTTTGATTGTAATGTTTATGGAATCAGTAAAGTGCTGTCCACTGTCATCTTCTGCTCCACAAGTGTACTCTCCAGAATCATTTGTCGCAACTCTCTTCACCACTAAGTAAGTCTGTGTCAGATGAGCTCTTACTGTTGATGAGATATTCACTCTCCTATCGGCAGCATGCGACAGCTGTTCGCCATCTTTGCGCCAAGTTATATTGGAGCCCTTCCAAAACATTTCACATCTAAGCGTCATAGTGTTGCCTTCGTCATGCTCTGTAGGTCTTGCGATTATTTTAATTTGTTTATCGTAAGAACCTGTAATGCGAAATAAGAGAAAATACTTTCTGCTTACAGTATGTAGTATATTAACATTAAGGCGATGATTGACGTACAGCAGTTCAATGACTGACAATATTTAAAAAGAACCGATAAAGAACTAGCCTGTGAACAGGCTCTCTGTTTGGGAAAAAAATAGCAAATAGACCAAAGGCCTGTTCACAGGCTAATAAAGAACGATCTACCATGTTTTTAACTTGCTTTTAAAGATTCAAGAGAAAACATTGCAAAATAAATTGAATAAAAAGACAGTAAAGGACAATACCAACAACAACAACAACAACAGCAAAAAAATAACAAAAAACCAGATAATAATACAGGGTTGACAAAATTAAACAAACAAACAAACAAACATATTTGAAGGACCTGTCGCGCAGCAGCCGGCGAATACAGCTGCTCTCTTCGCTCGTCGCCACTAGGAACGTTTACGGCAAGGAGCGAGGATAGGCGGCTCTATTCTCAGGCTAGCCAATCAAGCATATTGAGGTGAAAAAAGTAAATCAACCTACCACCTAAGAACCTCATGACATAATCATCAAAATCCATCGCATTGGTAGCTACACATCGGAAAAACGCAGATTGTAAATTCTGAGGGAAGGTAAGCTTGCTTACACCAGTTGCTACGTCCACGGCTGGAGACACAGAAAAGGGAACTGAGACGTCTTGCCATTTTGAATCTGACGGCTTACATTCACGGTTGTCATTTAAACAGAGTCCACTCTGATGTTGCCATCTGAATGTAGGCGGTGGATTGGTCCGGGAAACCTTGCAATTTATTACTGTAGTCGTGTACCAAATTTCTCTGATTTTGTCCAAAGTGGGTGGAGCTGGTAAGAAATTATCAGCACAAAATAATTCTTCACTTAAATAATAGTTAAACCATTTGTCCCTTAGACCTGGCTAAGAACTGCAATTAACAGTAAGGCAAACCATTGTTTTCTGAACTACATGTCCGCCGGCATTCAATTACTTCACTGGCGGAAACAGAAATACAGTTGGTGTTGTTTCATTCCAAATTTACTTTTTTTGCCCAGTATTTCTCGCCTGTTTGACCAAATCACGCAAATCCACATACTCAGGTTGAATATCAAAATTATTTTTGACATTAAATAGACTGAAAAAAAAAAACAGCCAACATTTCCCGAAGTTACCACTGGTTTCCCCGCGAATTGACGGCTGAGGAACGAGCGCAGAAATTCTATGTACTATGTACCAAGGTAGTGTTTGTGATTGGCAGAAGCAAATTCTCAACCAATCAGAAGCACTACCCATGACCTGGGTAATGACACGTCGACAGAATGGGATTCTGCGCTCGTTTCTCAGACGTCATTTGGCGGGAAAAACAGCGGTGGCGTCTCGAAATGTCGACTGTTTTCTCAAGTTATCATCATCCAAGATAGCATATCTCTTTGACTTGAAAACTGAGCCGTTTGCCCATGCTTTGAATATTACTATACTCGTGAAAGAAAACGGGATTATTGGTGGTTGGTTCTATGTTAAACCTAGTACGTGCACTAAATCTGAGTGTGCGTTTGAGCTCTACCGGATTAGCACTGAAAGTACGTTTGCAATTCCGTACATGTAGCCACCTTTTCTAATTTTTTTTTTGGTGTTGCATGAAAATGGATAAAAACCACCTTTTTCAGGTTGGTCTTGACCTCAAACCAAAAAAAGTTGTTCGTTAATTTACTACTTTTTTTAGAAGGAATTGTTGGAAGAGTAGGCCAAAAAAACTACGTTTGAACCCTGAATATTACTATTAAAGCTAGATTTCTACATGACATACAGTAAACAGAAATTTCCACATCTTTTGTTGCACTTTGCAATTCACTATTGTTTCCCACACAGGTGTAGTTCCCATGATCTCTGGGGTACTTTGTGTTTTTTATCATTAGAGAACTTTCCACGTAAGCAAACTTTCTGTTGCGATCTTCTTTTACTTGATAGCGCCCTCCGACACAGCCAGTACTGGAAGTTTCATTTTTGCACAATGGGATCTCGGTTCCATTGTGAAACCATCTTATTGTTGCAAGTGGATAGCCATCTGCTTTACATCTTAAGTCCACTCCTTTTGGTTCATGAACCACAGACAATCCGCCGTGAACTTTGCAATACTCAATCCTTGTTGCACTGAAATCTGTTAAAAACAAGTACAGATCCGTTAAAACGGAAATCTGTTACTACACTTTTCAAAGAAACACGAATACCGAAGTTCAAAAGCCAACGGCGTTTGCGTTTTTCGCTGCCGTCAATCATTTCAGTGGACCTCTTAGGAAACAGAACTTTTCTTCAACGGGTTCAAAAGGTCATGGTTTGTGATTTGTGATTAGTGGATTTCAATCCATTTTGTGTGTTTCTGTGTTTCAAGGTTCGTTGCTTGTGATCACAATTATGATCGACGGCAGCGAAAAACGCAATTGTGAAGGCGGCCTTTGAATCTAAGGCATTAGTACATGTCATATGGTGTCATCAAGGTGAAAAGGGTACCCATTTACCATCTTGATTTTTGCACTGTCTAGCCCTGGCCATGACATTCAGAGTTTTTACACTTAGTTCTATACTTCTCAAAGGTGTAGAAGAGTAGAATAGTCTAACAAAAGGAAGCTTGAGCAAAGGTGTTTTTGAGCGACGCATGTCTCGACCGGAAGTAGGGCTTTTTCCCTAGTAACATGTCCTGACACTTCTAAATTTGTAATAAACTTCCAAGTGTCTTTACTCTTATGGAGACGGTTTTCCCGCAATTTTTAAGCGAAAACACTTCCTTAGAATGCAAAATATCTTAGCGGAGAACAACAAGCAATTTATAGCCACAAGCATATTTATACAAAATTAATTTTACAAGCTTACACGCACTTTACCCCTCCATAAATATCAGTTTACAAGAAAACTGGAAACAACTTATTAAATTAACACTCAATTTATTACTTTGGCTGTTTTCCCATGGGAAACCACGGGATACCAAGGATAAACCACAGGATAACCAACATAAAATAATACCAACTTACCATGAACCACCAAACCAGCATCATAAGTCTTGCTATTCTTTAGTTTGTTTCCCCGATAAAATATCTCGCAGTGGTAATACACTCCGCCAACTGGAGTAACCTTGGCATTTTTAATCATTAAAAGTGAGCAACTTTCATTATATCTGCGTGTTTCACTGTCAGAAATTTTCACATAGCTTGATCCATTTTTCCTGTACCATGTAAAATCAAGGTATTTTTCTAGGGAAACAAAGCGACCACTTCTCATCTTAACACGACAAGCAAAACTTGTATTCTCTCCAGGCCTCAAAATAGCAGAGGAAGGATAGATGTCAGGACAGCACGGGGTCATCTCTAACAAAAAAACAAGGATTGGGTTTCAAAAACGAATTAAATAGACAAAAAAAAAATCTATACACTCTGCAGTCAACTCCCTCTCAGATGAACACCTTTAGGCAGGGTTGTCATTAAGAGCCGGGGGCCGGGGATTTTCCCCGGCTACTAAGAGAGTTGCCCCCAGCTACTTTTATTGGAAAGTATAAGAAAAATAGAACCAAAAGAAATCCCTAGCCGTTTGATTCCCCACCTACTTGTTGTATTTACCCAGCAACTTGAAATCTTAGTGACAACCCTGTTTAGGACCTGGCTCCAGTTGTTCAAAAGTTGGATAGCACTATCGCCCCAGGGCGGGGGTTACTTCCAGAAAAATTGGGTGGGAGTTTGTGGCATGCTTCCTGAAACCCTTACCCTATTTCAGACCCAAGTCTGTGATTTTTCCCAACCTTATTTCAGACCTGATCAAACATTTGATACCCTATTCCACACCTGCCTTAGTTATAATCAGTTCCCTAGGTCAGACAAATGTTAAAGGCAATGTTTATATTGTACAAAGTTTCGAGCTTAAAATTCCACACTACAAAGCAGGTTGCATAATGTGCCATCATAAGTACAGAATACGTTTCTACTTACCTAATTAATGTTAGTAAAAAAAAAAACCCAATTCAAGACTAGAGTGCACAAACCAATACCCTATTTCAGACCAAAATGGTCAAAATTGATACCCTATTTCAGACCAAAATGGCTAAAACACCATACCCTTTGTTGCTGCACATACCAATATAGCCTATATAAGGGAGTAAACCCCCCAACACCCCCTCCCCCTAGAACAACTGGAGCCTGCACTGTAGAGAGGATAAGTTGTTACTTTACAATGCCATGGTAGCAAAATTTCTGGATGACAACAAACTGAAAATGTCAGTGCAAAATATTAAAGTAGTAAAAACATTGTTATGTCACATAATTACTACATCAGGAGCATAGCATCCACATATGCACATAAAACAAACTAGGCCAAGTTTGTTTTGTTATGGTTTTGTTGCTACGCAACAGCAGAGACCAACCAAACTGACAGAAATACAGTGAAATGGCATTCACTTGCTGCTCATTTACCCATGCAAGTTCCATGCATAATGCGAATTCAAACTTGGACAACAATACAAACCTCACTTTTTGAGGAGTTGCATGTATTGTATTGAGTAATTATTCCCCTGAAAAACCTCTTTGGGTTGGAAATAATAAAAAGAGTATTTGAATTTTTAAAACTTATTTTTTTGTACTTTGTAATGTAAGTGACTGATTATTAAAACTGATATGATACTGGAATGACTTTAATTCCAGAATGAGTTTTGTTCCAGAGTAAAGTTAATTCTGCATTCACATAATAAAACTAGTTCAGATACACATGCGCCACTCGCTACAGACTACACATTATTTGCAATTTTAAATCTGGAACGAAATTTGTTTTCAGTTAATACATGATGCAAAAATGAAATTTCAAATGTGAACGACAGTTTCATTGGGAAAGAAAACCAGATTGACTTGTACAGAAACGATATGTTTTTTTGGTATCATGTAAACAAATAAAGAGAAATAATTATGAAGATAGAATGAGTGATTCTGGTATCATATGGATAGCCCCTTAGAGTACACAATGATTTCGCCCTCTTCCACATACACTGACCAGTAATTGGGAAAAACAGACATGAAAGCCATTTACCTTCCTGAACGATAAGAACCACAGTCTCAGATTCAATTGGCCCAACACCCGCGTGACTGCTTGTAGCCTTACATTGGTAATACCCAGCATCAGTCTTCTTAACACCATAAATGGTATAGACTTGATTATCTAACAAAATTCTGCCACCAACAGGTTGTTCTTGAAAATTGAAAAACAATGTTGTAGAAGCATTTGGGTCATCTGTGCGACAGCTGATTGACTGATTAACTGCAGTCTTGTTGAATTCTAGTACCACCCGTCGAGCAATTGGATCTGTTGTGTTAATGAATTCAAAGCTTTCTGAAAAAAAAATGTTTCCAAGTTTGGGGAAAAATGGGCTATAAACTTCCAAACTAAAGAGCAGACAATCTCAAAAGTTGATTTTTTCTAAGATTTGGTGACAGGAGATATAATAATAATAATAATTTATTTCTTATTACGAGGCACAAATTAACATTTGAATATGATCACATGCGCCTTACAACCTGTAATAATTGCAATAAAGTATACTTAAAAATACCTAAAATATATAATCTAAAATCTATCAGTCTAACTATAACAGGCAAAAGCCTTCCTAAATAAATAAGTCTTTATTGTTCGTTTAAAAACCAAATAGTTATCGATGTCTCTGACACTTGCAGGCAGACTGTTCCACAGTGCAGGGGCAGCTATTTGGAATGATGTGTTGCCCAGAGTTTTCTTTGTTTTTCCCATGGGCAACTGCAATAGTAGTTCTTCAGAAGAACGAAGCTGGTATTTACATTTCTCCTTTAATCGAACTAGATTGCAGATATAGGATGGCGCAAGTCGATATATTGCTTTAAACGTTAAAACTAAGATTTTAAACTCGGTAGGGTAGGCAACAGGTAGCCAATGCAAAGAAAATAAGACGAGTGTAATATGATTAACCTCGGAGTTGAGCATACAAGCCGAGCAGCACTATTTTGAATGCATTGTAACTTACTCATGTGTACCGCGGGAACTTTATAGGAGACGGGGAGATTGGAGCCATATCTGATATCTTTTGCTGTTTTTCTAAAGTTTCCAATCCCCTCAAACTGATTTGATGAGTTCTTACCCCAATATAAAAGGGCAACCTTGTTTCCAGGCAGTGGTGTCAGATGGCCTTAAGCCTAGCTGTTTATGCGTGAGTAAACTCAAACTAATGTTGAAAGAGTTCACGGCTACCCAAACACGAAGTTGCTGAATTTTCAACCAAAACTGAACAGGAGAATTTCAATATGCCATTGCCCTATAGACGTCAGTTTTTTTGGAGAAGTATATGCGTGAGGAAAAAAACAAAAAACATAAATCCTGAAGTTGACAAACACAGCAATTATGCTTTGGAGAAATTTTGAAGGGGAGTTTAACGTTGAACGAATAATAAAACAATAATTGCATTCAGCTTCTGTATGATAAAAAGACTAAATTAAGCAGATCTGATCAGCCTTAAGCCTAAGTGGATAACATCTCCTTGATCAATATACATGTATATCTAGCCTTAGAAAACAGCTGACATTTGGCTACGCTACCACTGGTTTCCAGGCTTGTCAAAATGATTTCAAGTGGCAGGAGAATACAAGTAAGTACGCGGCACTGGGGGCCGGAGCCCCCACCAGGCAGGAGGTGAGGGGGTCTTGGGGTCTGGGTCCCGGGCCCCCAGTGGGTTACAGGGGCAGCGCCCTGTTGGGGTTCCAAGGGGCGAAGGCCACGGGAGCAAAATGGATTTGAGGTTTTTGTGCTAGCTGAAATTGGCTCTCCTGAGAGCAATGCTAACAACCCTGAGTATCTGTTTTTGAACGAAAATCATCAATCATCTTTTTTTTATTTTTGATTTCATTATTTTCTAAGATGCCATATCCTAGTGCATGTTAGTTCCATATTTTTTTGTTAACAATAATAATGTTTATTATTTGACAGTAACATTTTTTTAATGATAACAGATCATTTCTTTAGTTTATTAAGAGTGACCAAGTTGTGTGACTTAATTAATTCACTATTATAAATTAGATTCTGTATGGGTGTACTTGTCTTCAATCAAATAATTTATCATATTCATAGGGAAGCAGAAGGATTCAAATAACTACAAAATTCACAATTACATGTAATATTAATACAAACCAATTCAGTAATGCTATAATAAGATTTATGAAACATTTGCATGAAAGCTACCAAAAATCATGATCACTTTCACAGTCAAGCAAAGGAAAAAACAGACGTAAAATCACTGCAAAGAGAAAACTTAACTGCTGGTCATCAAAAACTATTTTACTTTAGAACACTTTTGCATCAAAATATCAACAAACCTACACCACTTCTTCACTTCTTGCTAATTTTGCTAAAATGTTGACCAGAGAGGACTGTTGTTTAGCCATTTTCCCACACAAACTCTGAATACAAGTTTCCCAAGACCACATGTGGATTGAGATAGTGTAACTGGATACCAAGAGTGGGAATATTCATTCGGCGTTATCAGCACGTGCGAAAGTCAAACTTTGATGCAGAATTAAAAGCCCTTTCTTACGGGCGACTTTCCGTATAAGAATGAAGTTTCAGACAACTTTCCTTGGAAGATACACATGTACCATGCACATCTCTTTTTTTAGCATCAACCCATAAAAAAAAAATTAAACGATGTTCTACACGTCTGACAAATTAACCAATGTTTTCAAATGCGTCATGTTTGTCAGCCAGTTTCATATAAGATAGGTACTTTAATATATTGCATGACTTCTTTCAATTTCAAATGCAAACTCGTGCCAGATGAGTTCGAAAAACCACTCAAAAGCTTTCAGGTGTCTTTTATTCTTCACTCTAAACAAAGGATTCTTTAAAGACTACCTAAACAAAACCCGTTGCATGCATCAATGCTATTTTTATTCGCTTCGCAGTATCATAATTATTATGGGTATGGAAAGAACTATTAAGTGGGAGTGGATTAGAACACATCTTAAAAATCATGAAAAAGAACATTCAGGGCATGATGAAAACAATTTCTTTTTCTATTCTATTTTCTCCAACAATTAACAGCCGGTGAAAAGTACAAAGTAGCCGGCGATAGCGCCGGTCGCGGCGCATTTTGACAACCCTGAGTTTCCCCGCCAAATGACATCTGAGAAACAAGCGCAAAAATTCCATAATGATGATGCATCACTACCAAGATCTGGGTAGTGCTTCTGATTGGTCGTGCCACCTGGGAAATTTGATTCAATCAATCAGAAGTACGCATCATTAGTATGAAATTTCTGCACTCGTTTCTCAGACGTCATTTGGCGGGGAAACCAGAGGTAGCATCGCCAAATGTTGGCTGTTTTCTCAGGCTAAGGCATTTCCAGAGAGTACTGAATTACTAACATTCAGTCACAGTCATCATGGCAGGGTATTTAACAGTTACTACCCAACTCGACTGTTTTTAAATTCAGACAGAGAAAATCTATCAAGAAATTTCAATAAAAAGGACATTGCCTGTAAATCGCTTTTTTTTTTATCGTTTTTGAATAATTATATGTACTTAACCGTGTGTAAAACACAGGGAAACCATAAACCAGGACAAAAACCCGCGCAATACCACACAAAACGTATGCATGCCATATTTAAGCTTAAGTAAACCTCTCGTTCCTTGTTATAAACAAACAGCGAACTCTATGAATAATAAATAGGTCTAATTAAATTGGGTGTTTTCTGAATCTTAACTCATACTGTTCATTCTGGTTAGTTATTCGTAAATAAAAGACGTGTCGCACTTACGAATAAAATGTAGCAAACACATCTCATTTTATTATTAGTATTTGCCGACGACATATATAAAAATCAAAATTCAAATTAAGAACATCATAACTCAAGTTTATACTCACCAGCTGATCTAATGAATATCACGCTCATCAACAAAACACATGCCTCACGTACGAAAGCGATGGCATACAAAACTGAAACCAAAGACGAAGAACTCTTCGATTTGGCCATCCTTGCAAAGATTAGAAAAGTGTGTACATCGATGACTTATTCTAGCCAGTTCGGCTGTGCTAGGCAGTTGTCTGGAACATCGTGTGGTTCACGAGGCATATTAACCAGTCTGAAAGAAGAAGAAGTTTGTACGCCATTGACTTTTTAGAGAAAATAAATCCAGCAGATCCTAGACAAGCAGACGATAAATTCAGCGAATGCGTAATCGCTTAAAAATATGTCCAAATAACCGGCGGATGGAAGGTATTGCCCACATTTATGTCATCAATTTTCAAGCTTCCTTGTTCCCTCTCACTTTCGCGCCCGCGCCACAACAGGGTCAGTTTAAAGTGTCAACTTCGTATATGAATGTCACACTCCGTGACACACTCCGTCACAAGTCTGTTGACATATCCCCTCATCTTAAAAAAGGCGGATAAACGCAGGCTTCACCGCCCTTCCTCCACTTTCTCACAAAAGCGACGTGAACCGTGCTCCAAAGATAACACCAAAACAATTATCATTTCAATCAATCCTCCTAGACTGTGAATAATTTTCTCGGTTGCTGAGATATAAGGGAGGTTAGGTCTGATGGAAGGTGCGGGATCAAAAATGTTCTTAGACCGTTCCGCGTTTAAACGATCACGTGCATAAAGGGGCTACTGATGGCTATGAGTGGGGCTTACTCAGGGCTTTTAAAAACGTTAAATCTGTGACCCCCGAAATCAAACATAAACCTTTTTTTGAAGGATTTCTGATTCACACCCCAAGGTCATATCCTGTGCTTATCCTGAACGTGCTTCTTGTGTTTATTTTGTTGTCACACCCTTTAATTCAACACTGGGACATGATATATCGCGATTCGTCCCTGTCCAACCATAAAAAGTTTCCCATGTAGCATTTTCCAGACTCCTTGAGAACTGAAGTTACAAAATAGCTTGTTGTGAATGATTTCATAACGTTCGAATGATTAGGGTGTATTTTTTAGTTTGTAATCGACCGCGATTGTTTCCTAAGGTTTCCACGCTAACCACTTAGGCTAGTGGAGTCGTGCTGAAGCCTGAATAACGTCTCTAGACTCATCAGATAGCATCAAGTCCATTTAAAATAGGCTACTTTCTAGTCTTTGTGGAATGTCTGGTCAATATTCAGTTTTTACTTTGAAAATCGGTTTTTTTTTCTCTACATAACATTGAAAACCAATAGACGTTATCATGGTTTTCGACGCAATCTTGACGAGTAAGGCAAACGTGTGAGAAATTACAGTGTTTCTATTAGAATCTGATGTCGAATAATTTCCTTAAAAAGGTTGTTCTGAAAAAATATCAATTGTAAACTAAAGCTACAAAGCAAAGGATTGTCATAAACAATTTTGGGGGCGAGTCACAAATTATGTGTGATACACACTGGATACAATCAGTTCTTTGTAGCTTTAATTCTTCACTCCCTTAGCTTGAAAGTATATTTCTTCACATGTTCATATTTTAGAATTCTGTACTCTGTTCTACACTTAAAGGATTCATCGACATCAATTCACGTAAAGTTTCGATGATCTACACTCAAACAAGACGCTCGATCAGCTCCACAACTCAGAACGACTACGCAGTTCCTAGTCTCTAGTGCAAAGTTCACTTTTCAGATCACGTGACGAGTTTTCCCGCCACAATGACGCAATAATTTTCTAATGCAATTCCTGCCTTGATTGACACAGGTCAATCAACAAACGAAACGAATGAAAGAGGGGGGTGAATAGGTCCGCCGATCGGCGGATTTGGCCTTAAAAAGCTCACGGATTGTGGATTTCGGCGATAAATCGAGCGGATTCGCGGATTTTAAAAATACCGTGGATCGAGGATCAGCTGAAAGTTTTGGCCCGGTTTCCGGATTCTGTCAGTCTAGAAGTTCGGATCGTGGATCGGATCATCAACTTTCGGTCGGCCTTCGTCAATGTGCTGGTGTTTTGTCGGTTAACGTTCCACTTCCGAGGTTTCCGGAAGAGACTTTCTCGTTACCCGACTCAAAAAACATGTATTCCAGTATAGACAGCGTGACGGAAATGACGTCAGGCAACCTTGTGCATGGTTCCTGCATGGTGACACATGGTTCAGGTAATGGCGGTAATGCTAAGTGACCTGACAAGATCTGTGAATGCGTTCGTGTAAATTGTCTAAATTGCAAAATGGAAACTAGGGAACTATCGAGTGTGTAGCCTTTGTCTACCACGAAGGTGCTAAAGGCGATGACTTTATTCAAAAAAGTAAGTTTCGATGCTCCGTCGATTCCAGTCAGTGGGGAAGTGTGGTGAAGGTAGGCGAGCCCGTTCGGTAAGTTTTATATTTGGTTTATACATGAACTGATATAAATTATATTCTTCGAAGCTATTTCAGCTAGTTTGCTTGTCTTGATCGTTAACTTAATAGACCTTTTGACGGTTTCTGTCGCCATCTTGGTTGAGGGCAAACACGGCAAAAGATGAACCATGGAAAATACTAACTGGTAAGCAAATTACCATAAGTTAAGTTCTGCCTCTTCCGAATTTTGCGGCTCCACTAGAAGCAGGGGGGTTCATTAAGGTTTTGAACAGGAGGGCAATTGAGTTTGACACCCGGGCAAAGAATTGGCAAGGCCCGGAGGGCCTCGCTCCCAAGGGGGGTCTGGGGGCATATTCCCCCGGAAAATTTGGAAATTCTATAGTCGCAGGGATGTGTTTTCCTGCATTTTGAAGCTGCAGACAATGACTTTCAACAACCAAAAAAAGATCACTTTTCTAGACAATTTAATCATGATTTGAATCACAAAAGTATTAGTTTAACAACTTATCTTTAAAATTTCAATGACTAGACGGGAGGATCACTGTTTTAACGTGAACGCACCGAAAATTAATTCATTGGCGTAAACCATAAAACGAAAACAAATGACGCTTCGCTTCGTTGAACATGATAATTGAGCCATTCAATATATACAGGCAAGTAAAAGGTTAAATCACAAAGAAGTCTACTCACCTCTTGGCCTTTTCTCTACTGGAGGCCCTTTGGTTGAAGCCCAAAAATAATCTGCTATCGAACGCGTTCTTTTCTGGGCCGCCATGTTCACGTGCTCGCAACACTGATACATTTCAGGTGGTCGTTTATGAAAGACAGTTCTTTTCATTATGTGTTATCGGGCGATTCTTCTTTTTAACACATAACGAACGAGGGGATTTCATGCCGCGTGTAATAAAGTGGAAATTGCACGGCAAAGTATGTTTTACACTCGATTAGACTCATCAAGAAAAGGGCACTATTGTAACTTAAAACTGTTTTTGATCGTTCCTTGTATTAAAAAGAAGTTCTTTGAGATGTAAAGCAGCCGGGCAAAGTCGTGTTCACAGCCGGTCAATTTGCCCGGTGCCCGGCCCTTAATGAACCCCCTGTTAAATAATAATAAATAAGAAGCATGTCCAAAGTGATGTCAGCAAGCAAATTTATTGAAAAATCTTATACGCAATTCCAGATAGTTTCATTTTGCAAGCTTGCAGACTATTTGATTAGTCAAATATGTATTGTTGAAAGAAACATTATAAGCTCTGTCCTTTATGCTTAATGTCTTGAAGCTGTAACGAAAACTTTTTAAACATGAAGTCCCGCATCTGTTGCGATTACAGAATAACTATATTAAGTAATTCATTTTTTCATGCTACAACGCTACTTTCTATATACCACGAAAACTTTTTAAAGTAACGCGGATTCGGATTTGAACAAAAATTAAGTCGGATCGACGGATCGGGCCTAAAAATGCCACGCATCGGCGGATTTGCATACCCCTATTCACCCCCCTCATGAAAGCAAAAGAGTTCGCCTTTCTTTGACTTAATCTTCATGTTCACTAACACGCTCCTGTTCAGCATTTTCCACGAAGGTAATAGGAAAATCAGTGTTGCTGTTCTGACGCTCTTCCCGCACTTGTGATTCAACTTCCACAGGGTAAAGCCTATGTAGGGGTCTTGTCATTTCCACGACTCGATCTCCAATACGCACTCTTACAACAGCTCCTCTGTGGTAACTATCTCGTCCTATAATGAGAGATTTGACGACTCCATACTCCAAAGCTGTCTCAGCGCTTTGTCCTTGTAGACGCAAACAACATCTCCGACCGTTGACTTCCTCACGGTTACTTGAATTGCAATTGAGATGAACACGTAATTCTGTTAAGTATTCCTTCTGCCATCTTTTCCAAAAATGTGAAAGTATAGTGTTCAATTACTTCTCAAGTCTTGAAAGATCGTGCACAGTGTGTCCCGCACTTGGTTGTTTAGCGCTTCCGTTTGAACTCAACAAGCGACGACCAATAACATGTTGCGACGGTGTACTTCTTGTTTGTAACCTTTGCCCTGATCTAACCCTAACACTATCCCTAACCCTAACCCTAATATATATTTAACCCTAACCTATCCCTAGTCCTAACCTATACTTAACCCTAACCTAACCGTAACCCTAGCTCTATCCCATCCCTAACCCTAACTCTATCCCATCTCTAACCCTAGGTCTATCCCTAACCCTAACTCTCTCCCTAACCCTAACCTATCTAATTCTATCCCTAACGCTTCCTCCCCCTCCCCTACTCTTGCATTTAGTAGTATACAGTGAGAACTAAGTAGCTGTTGTTGTTGTTGTTGTTATTTTTTAAAGTTAGCCTCAAAAGGCTCTTATAAAATTTGTGTTTCTTGGAACTTAGGCTGTTTCACTTCTCAAATTATAAGGTTCTTATTTTGTTGGGGGAAAAATTAGACGTGTTTCGAAGAGTATTAGTAGTATTAATGATGTTTGTACAAAATAAGCATTTTATGTCTAAATAACTTCAATTTAAGCCAATAGAAACTCTTAAGTTTGCAATCAGGTTCTCTCAAAATATTAGCCTAAAGGGTTTTGGTTCTTATCTGTGGGTTTTCGCTGTATTACCTGACATGAAAACAAGTGTCACATGCATGGTTCACTGTTTTTTTTTAGATGAAAGAAAATATTGGTTTGGATTGTGTTTGTTGTAATGGGTGCAATTAGAGACTTGATGAAAACTAACTACACTGAAAATTGAGAAGATCTGTTTCAGCCCAAAAGTGTCAATTCAGCCCTGCAGGCCAAAGTCTGATTCAGCCCTTCCTGGAGCCATTTGAGCAGAATTTAGGGCAAAAAAGCTCAATCAAAAGGCTATTCCAGCCCACGGTAGGGCCCATTTCAGCCCTAGCTAATTGGACAGTATTGGCCCTGATTTAAGGGAGCCAAATTAGACTCAAAAATAGGACTGTATTTTACTCACCAAAACGGCCCTAATTTTAAGGCTAAAACAGATCTTTTTGATTTACCGTGTAAGGTTGGTTTTTGAGGAGAGGTGAAAGCCCATTAACCAGAGAAAAACTTCTTGGGGCAGAAAAAGAGAACCGAGTACGTTCTTAACCTACAAATGATCTGGATTTGGGATTCGAACCCGAGCTGCAGTGGCGAGAAGCTACTGTCCTCACCATCTTGCCATCCACCCTTTGTCCTTTAAAACGATATTTACTCCCAAATTAGCTGTTAGGGGTTCATTATTCAGAGGAATGCAAACGAGATTAACATTACGGTTTGGGAATTGGAATGACCGAGGCGTTCGATAAACCGTAAATGCTGGGCTCCTTTAGATATTTAACCACTGTAATTCTTTTCCGTCTATAAGGTTCTTTAATATTCCACAAAGAAGGTACAAGGAGACTGGCGTAAATAACCTTTTTTACAGTTTGCTACAGTAAAAGCGCTCATGGCTCATAAGTAGAACGGAGAATAACTCTTATACCTATGGTGCTTTGAAAAAATTCAGCCTGGAAAACTGAACCCGCAATTTCTTCTAACGCGGGTGTTTAGTGGATAAAACATTCATTTGTTTCTGATTACTTTACGTATATATCTAGCCGACTTTTTGAAAACCAACCTAACGAAATTTGCAGTCATTTGAGTAAAAAGCCGTTGAAAGGAAGGCTTTTTGGGCCCGATGAGCTTCAAAATCACACTAACAAAAGAAAAGGAAAGGAAAAAAAGAAAGAGCGAGGAGGAAGAAAGGAGGGGAAGAGAAAAAAAGCAATGGTTGCATTGTTAGTGTTTATAATGGCTTCTCTGGAAATTTAGTTTTTGGTTGATAAAAACTGTTGGACGCAAAAGGGCTATTTGGCGGTAACGTTTTCAAAAATCCGGCGAGATATGAATCTAATAAATAGAACACTCGCACGACTAGTTTTATTATCGTGACGTATGGCGTCACACGCTAAACAAGTAATACTATATGCAATACACTTGATCGTTGCAATTTTTTACTCCCATCCTAAGGAGTTTTCTATGATACTTCCTCATGGGGCATATTCTAATTTATAAAATAACTACCAGAGACTTTTTCACGCGCGGTTTCCCGTGTCGGCCCGAAGATCTATCGGCTTGCGCCCGACACCGAACCATCCCGCCGCAGGCGAGCAAGTCATTTGTACTCAGGGTAGCCGAACGGGGCCTTAATGTACAGAGCAGGACACAAAGAGTATGGTAGGCCTGTGATGAAACGCTTTGTGGAAAATCACTGCTAAAAGAGGCTTCAATAATATTGAATGGTCACACTAAAAATATGTCGACAGACTTACATGTAAAAATTAAAAAGACTGTAAAACCCTAGGAATAAAAAGATTAACATTCGGTTTAGACTAGTGTATTTCTATAACGGGAGTTTCTGGCCTTTCCTGTAGGTCTCAGTTCCACGGCCTCATCCTGCTCAACTCCAGTTTCTTCCAGTTCTATACCGCTCTCATTCCCCGACAAAGTATCGTTATCTTCTGGTTCCAGCATCTGCTGTCTCTCGTCTGATTCCGGTTCGGGCTCATTTTCCATTTCAGGTGGTATTGGAGGCGACGGACTAAGTGCGATATTTTGGCTTGACTGCCTACAGTTAAAACATAGTTAATAACACAGTTCTTTTTGTTGTTTTGCTCTATCACCACTTTGCAATTGAAGAAACCTCATACTTAGACTTCTTTGGTTCCTTCAGGGAGAAGCTTCATAAGCGCCCCCTTTTCCCGCCCCTACCGTCTTGTTACCCGCATTTGCAATTGGCTCACTGGAGTATAATTAACAGCCGGATACTCATTGGAAAGAAGAGAGACTATTAGATTTTAAGACGAGTACAACAAAGAGCGCGAGATGTTCTCAATACTAAGCAGTACTCGCGCGTGAACCAGCGTCATTTTGGCGGGAAAACGTGATAGTCGTCGTCATTCTACCGCGAGTTTTTGCAAGAATGTCGTGGTGGCGGAAACGACCTATTAAATGTTTGAGCTTTTGTGATTTTGCGACCAGTAGGGGGCTTAACCTCTTTGAATAAAGATGACAGTTCTAACTTTCCTGGTGAAAAAATGTACTATGAACCTTTCCTGGGTGTCCTTTTTTTAAGATTATGTGAAAAAACTTAAAGCCAAATCTCGTACTCGAATCTAAAGGTCTCACTTACTAACCTGTCATAAACATCTGCTCTCGTCAGAGGAATTGTTGAGTCTGAATCAAGCGGATCGAGGTAGTGATCGTGTCTGCCATAGTTGTTATCTTCTGCTAACTTAATGTACCCGGATACAACTCTCTGTTGAGAGAAAAAGACGCCCAGTTTCCATAACACCCATACCTCAGTGCGGTATAAAGCAGACAAGAATTACACAGCAAATCCCAAACGTTCCTTCCCATATTTTCTCTTAAAAAAACTTTGTAAGTTGAGGAAATTACCGATAGCTCCGTAGGTGTCCAATTGATACGCTGCATTTAAACACTGGTAAATGACGACAGATCACAACCATTAAAAGAACAACCGGGCATTTTCGTATGCGGTAGCCTACACAAACTGTTCGTGCAACCACTTATCGCATTACTTACTCCTAACATTATTGTTACAGAGGGTATAGAAGTTTCTTAGAGGTATAAAAAAACCGCCGCCCGGCTAGCTCAATGGGGTAAGCGCCGGTCTGCTGAGTGAGAGGCCGTTGGTTCAAACCCCGGCCGGACCAACACTCAGGGTCTTTAAACTGAACTGTGAAGAAAGTGCTGCCTTTGTAAAACGGTTTGACTTTCTAGTCTTCTCGGATAAGGACGATAAACCGTAGGCCCTGTCTCACAAGCCCTTGCACATGTAATAAATCTGTGGGACGTTAAAGAACCCACACACTCTTCGTAAAGAGTAGGGCACGTAGTGCCCGGTGTAGTGGTCTATGTCACTTTCACACTCATGTATGGGGGCATCATTACTCATTCCTTCAGTACTTGTAAACTGCACCTTAAGCAGTCTGGCAAAGTCCCCCAACCAGTGTTGTAAATTATCCCTGAAATGCCCTGAGGGGAGTGGATAATTTGATAATATGATAATGATAATATGAAATACAAACTACAGTCAACCAAGAATTGAGAAATTGACTGATCACCGCAGCGTCGGTAATATAAAGGTTAAGTTCAGTTATATGAATTTACTCTCTGGGCCGAGATTTAGTGTCCGTTGCCGTATTAGAGAGAGTCCGTATTATAGAGGTTTTTTTTTAAAATAAAATGTATGAGAATTTTGTCAGGACATTGGAAACTGTCCGTAACGGTCAGGAGTCCGTATTAGAGAGGTGTCCGTACCGAGAGGTTCGACTGTTTTATTTCCCTCAAATCTTCATGTTTTAACTCAAAGAATCTCCAGTATGCTGTATTTGGAATCATGGGATAGATCTAGATGGGGTCCATAACCAATATTGTCTACTGTGTCATAAACTATCATTATGCCAAATTTGGTGCTTTAATCATAAACCCCACAATTATTTCACCATTTTGCTGGACTGAAAGGACTCACCTGGGAAGCACGTTGCTCGAGTATTTTGCCAATCAAAGTGCTGATTTGAGCAAATTCTGGTCGGTTATCCCGATTCTCCAGCCAGCAATTCTGCATAATGTTATAAATCTCCGAGGGGCAGTTTTGAGGGTTTTCCATACGCTTTCCATCACTGAGAAAGTCGAGGAGACATTCCATAGGTACAGTGGGATACGGTGTCCCGCCAAGTGTAAAGATCTCCCACAATAAAATACCAAAAGACCATCTGCAAAGTTCAAAGCCAAAGTTTAAAACATAAACTCTCTAAGCAGAAGAAAGGGAATAAGATTGCATTTGGAAAAAGTTAAACTGTGTACTTGTAGAAACAGATGATTACGACGCTTCTTAACTCCAGTACAGCGGACTGAAAGCAGGCATCAAACTGGCATGCAAGTAAATCAAGGATCAACAGTTTTTTTCTTTCTCGCGTACTATAAAAAGCGCATGAACGCGAGTGCATTTCGTGATTCATAGGCACAAGTCGAGTCCAAATTTGAGAACTTAAAAAACTCGCCACATGTAAGGAATCCGGAATCCGGCAAATTTGTTGCTTGTGGATTCCAGAATCCAGGAAACTTGTTGCTTGTGGAATCCAGAATCCGGAAAATTTGTTGCTTGTGGATTCCAGAATCCGGAAAATTTGTTGCTTGTGGATTCCGGAATCCGGGAAATTTGTTGCTTGTGGACGGCGCTGGTAACTGTTAGCTACAGTTACCAGCGCCGTACAAACTACTTATTGACGAGATCAAGCAAAACTAACTACGAGAGAATGACAATTTGACTAACAATAGACGACTGTTTAACTGTGACAATAGACGGATCGAAACGCACCAATTACTGATTACGAGTCTTCATAGCCAATAACATCACGTCTTAACTGACAGACGACCAAT
Source organism: Porites lobata (assembly GCA_942486035.1). Classification (NCBI taxonomy): domain Eukaryota; kingdom Metazoa; phylum Cnidaria; class Anthozoa; order Scleractinia; family Poritidae; genus Porites; species Porites lobata. The sequence goes on along the minus strand of CALNXK010000025.1, from coordinate 3,076,919 downwards.
AACATCGCGACGTAATTGACCAATCAGATCAATAACCAGAGTATAATACCATCAACTGACGTGATACAACTCACTTTGACTCTGAAGATGACTACCGCACAGGTTGTCGAAACGTCAGTCACTGTCAACAACAACAGTCCTATTCAGGACTACGTTCACCCGGACGATCAAACTCAACCTACTTTTGAAATGACTCCTGGGTTCAAACCTTTCACAGTTTCAATATAAACACATACCCCTTCAACACTTTTCGCATGTTACTTGTACTTACACGTCACTCTTCTCTGAGTACTCCTTCTGAAACAACGATTCCAGAGCCATCCACTTGATTGGCAATACACCACTTGTCGTCTTCACATACAAGTCACTCTTGTAAATATCGCGCGCGAGACCAAAGTCAGCGATCTTCATAACGTAGTCTTTTCCCACGAGGACGTTTCTGGCCGCCAAATCTCGGTGAATACACTAGTCGAACAGGCAGGCAAAAAAAGAAAAAACGTAAATAAATAAACAAACAAATAAGAAAGGAAGCAACAACAAAATCAATCCCCAAACATTTTCCTTCTCCGCATGCCTGGACTGTGGAAGGGGGCGTCAATTAGGTCATTTACGGTCCTCTCAAACACTGATTTGTCACCACAAACCTAAAAACCGGGGGAGGAGTTCTCCCATATATAGGCTAGATAGGTACATGCCGCCAGATAAGGTATGCTTTTTAAAGGCCTCCATCCTTAAAATAAATAGGATATCTTTTTTTGGCCTAATTGGCATTGCGTCCCAGGTGGTGTACATGTGATCGTTAAATAGATTACCTAATTTGTGTCAGTTAAGACTCGAGTGAGTAATTGCCCAGCTAACCAAGAAACAAATCATCTGTTAAAAACTGGACTATTTCTTACAGTGTTACTAGGAGAATGGTTTAATTATGGTTTGTGTGTTGCCCTTTAATTTTTAGTTTTTGTTTTCCCCTTAAATGGGGCGTCATGATCCGAAATTTATGAGAGTAATTATACGTTTCTGGGAATCTGCCCACCTACCCCTTCCCTAAGCCAACATTTTACCCTAAGTGAGAACAAAGTGTTAATGTTGGTTCAGGGGAGGGGTAGGTTGGCAGTTTCCCTGAAACATATAATGATCCAGTATCTCTGGCGAATCTTCTCTTGTTGCTTTCCTTTATCATGTGCAACATACGTTTATGGCTTTTTGTGCCATTCTTTCAAAATTCTTTGAAGAACAGTGAACTCAAAACCACCCACAAGACCTTTCGGGATTGTCCCGTGCACTTTTTCCGACAACCTTTCTCGAAATAGCTGTGTATTGCAGGTCGTTAGACCACGCGCGGTACTTGCGCTTCGCGAGAATAATTACATTTAACTCGGCGCAAAACAACAAGCCCAGACTGTCAGTCAAATTAACGAATAAGATCACGAAAACGGCCAGAGAACAAGTGCCCGCAAATAACATTTAAATAAATGTGGGCGTCTGATTTTGTTTGAGAAAAGTGGTTAGTCTTTTACCTTTTTAGACGCCAGGTATTCCATTCCACGGGATATTTGGAAGGCATACCCCACTAGATTTGATATATCTAACCGTATTTCTGGGTCACTGGTAGTCGTAGACCAGGTTGCTTCATAAACATCTCGCTTGCCTCGTAAAAACTTTAGTAAACTCCCATGTGGTGCATATTCCAGAATAACAAGGATACCATCGCGCTTGATACAAGCACCGAGAAGGTTTACAATATTTGTATGTACTCCAACGTGCATAAGAATTTTCAGCTCTGAAGCCAGGTCTCTATACTCCTCTATAGTAGCTCCCTCTAAAGTGCACAAATGTAAACAACCTTGTAAAAAGTCTGTAAACTGAGAGAGGGGTACTGATTTGACCCTGTGAAAGCTTTGTCAATTGAAAAAGGGTGACACCTGTCGATGTGAAGTCTGATACCACCCCCCCGCCCCCTCCAAAAAAGGCAACTTTCCACCCCCAGCCTCGTTAATCTTTAGCTGATCATAAATTCCCTCAGTAATGTACTCAGAATCCCCGGCCCTCTCCCGCCTCATTCTCGTCTCCAAGTCGATGTTTAGGTTACTACTAGCCAAGGTCATTTCTCCCCTCCACCACCCCCAGCAGGAAATTCAATTTAAAAGACGTTGCACTCGATCTTTCTTAACGGCATTAAGTTCCAAAAAACTTTATTTCGCTACCTTTAAGGGTCTTAACAGCAACAGTGGTCTTCTTAGAAGCGCTAACTCTCGAATCGTGGTACGTTTTGCTGCAGTTTATGTATCGCCGGAGCAGACTGAGTCGCGGTCCACCTTTTACTGAACTTTTGTCTCTGGGACTAAAGTCGTCCATTCCTATAGCCTCTGCTTTAATGACCTTTCCAAAGGCCCCTGATCCAAGCACCTCCGCAAGAATGAGCTTGTCCTCAGGAAACTCGAAATCAGGGTCATAAGGAAGATCATTACATTGTTCAAGCAGTGTGCGATCAGGGTCAAACTAAAACAAGACAATAAATGTTTTAACATTATGTTCATTATATTTTACGACGTCCCAACAAGTTGTTTTGTTATTGTCTTCACCTCTATTAAACGGCCACTTGGACAACACGTACCGTATTAGTGCAACAGATACACTGTGTATGGCGTTTAGTGGTCTTTTACTTCCTTCTTTTGGCACAAGAAGTGGTAGAAATTGGTAAACAGAAACTGGTAAACCGTTTGAGGTCAATTTGTCGTTCTTTCACCACCTTCATTGGATAACTTTTAGGTTTCTCAAACTTGTCAGTACGCTATTCCTCAGAGGTGACCGCTTAATACAGGTTTGAATGTACAGTGAAACCTCTAGTAAGCGGGCCCCCAATTAAACAGACACTAAGCCCGATGCCGGCCTTTATAACGAACCCCTATTCAGCGGACGCCTCTAATAAGCGGACGCCGACCCTAAAATAAATTGTATTTGGCTAATTTCTACCGTTAAAAACCTCTATTAAGCGGACACCGGACTGAATTGACAATAGTAGTCTTGGATTATGTCCTTGAAATACATACTGTAGTCGATTAATAAAGATAAATCAATACATTAATTTAGCTGTCAAAAGTTCACCTAAAAGTCTCGCACAAAGTACAGCACAACTTCCTTAGCTTCCTTACCCACATGGAACTTTATCACAGTACAGAGTAAGCGTTGAATGTAATCGCTAAGAAACATTGCGCAATTTTTACAAACCTCTATTAAGCGGACACCCTCTGTTAAGGGGACACTTGGGAAGGTCGCAAAGGTGTCCGGTTAATTGAGGTTTCACTGTAGTTGTTTACTTTTGCACGGATATTTACCTGGTATTCCTCTGAGTGTACTTTGAAAAACTGGCTACGATGCTCCGCAATCTGCTTCTGTTGACGACGAATATAGCAACAGAAGGTGAAGGCCACGACGATACAGAGGAACAGGATTGCTCCAACTACAGAAAGGGCAACAGTGGATTTGTCACGAAGACCTCCCGTAGCAGATACATCTGGAAAGTTGCTGCGTACTGTTAAACCTATAAAGATAATATCACCTACTGCTTCAGTAAACATGGGAAAAATTTCCGGTGACATTACATGGATCATTATAGCTATACGTTTCTGGGTGCCCACCTACCCCTCCCCTAAGCCTACATTAACACTACTTCTCACTTCGGGCAAAATATTGGCTTAGGAGAGGGGTAGGTGGGAAGTTTCCCAGAAAAGCATAATGATCCCAAATGTATTAGCAATGCGTAGTACACGGATTGCGAAGATGGCCCACAATCAAAAGTGGTAAAAAGGCCAATCTTTTAAGAAAGATGTTCTATTTCGTTCCGCAATTATAACACAGGCGAATACTCCCAAGTCTCCCAACAGGATTCAAACCTAAGAACTGTAGGGAGTACTCGAACTTTTCCAGTTCCGAGCCGCCTGTGGCGGCGGACTAAAAAAACATCTTTATCATGTATTCACCAGCCTTATAATTCACCATCTCTTTACGATCATTGTGCCACATTTTCTTTTGTTAAATAGTCAGCTGGAGAACTAACATAGATATAATTTCACTTGCCACTCCACAGGAAGAGGGATTTTTTTTTTACCTTCTGGTTATATGGTCCAGGTGAATTACTTCTGAGTTACAAGAGTAGTGAAAGTAAAGGCCATCAAACTAACAACAATAAAACTAACTGTAATGAATTAATGGGTATCACTCATGTACTGTTTCTAATATAAAGACACAGAGAAACTTTTCAGTCAAAAGCTTTTAACCCCGCAGTTATTTCTGATATTAAAATAGACGGCAAATCTTTAATTTCAGCTACAGGCTTCAATAGTCGTAATTGCAGCCGTTTTCAGTACCATCGCGCAAAGCTCCTGAAGTACGTAATGTACTAAAAACGGCTGTGTAGGAAACTACAGCAAGGGTCAGGTCAGTCGGTAAAGCTCTTGACTGCAGAGCGGGAGTTCGTGGGTTAGATTCCCGAGCCGGGCCAATACTCGGGGTCTTAAAATAACTGGCTCACCTAGCTTGACATGCGCAGTCGTAATGTCCTGGGAATTTTCTGCCACACAAGTGTAGTTTCCCAAGTCGGCTTCAGTAACGGGTGATATGGTCAGCATCACAACTTCAGGGGCACGGCGTTTTGGAGTGACAACCTCTTGTGTTTTTTCTTTTCTCCACTGCACAAATGGCATTGGGTTTCCTGTGGCTTTGCATGTTACATTCCACAGTGCGCCCAGCTTCACCTGGAAGATGTCCTTGCTTGGGATTATAAAAACGTTTGGGTCCTCTGTGAAAAAAATATAGATATATTGAGGAACAAATGACCCTCGCTGCATTAAGTTCAGCAAGAGCCACAACAGCCATTTATTAAATTCAACATGAGCTTCGCCATAAGAGAACAGTTTTTCCAATTTTTAACTACTCAATGAGGAACTTTTTCAAAAGCAGGACTAATTGTAGAGTGCATGGACCCAGAAACGCAAGCATCTGATGCGGACACAATAATTATGTAAAAAATTGTCGACTTTCAAATCACATCATTGCAGCTTGAAAGGGGAAATTAGTAATCTCGCCGGGGGTAACTCATATGCACAGCTGCTAAGTAGGACTCAAATTTCGAAGTGAGAACAATTACTTGACGCATAGATTTTATCAGGGCTGATTCAAATAAAATTCATACGACATTACAAATTTTTTTTAAATGAAGATATGATCGTCGCAGTGGTAATTGCAATTCAACCAATTGCAAATTAATCCGAGAAAAAATCCGGGACTTCAACGGGATTCGAACCCATGACCCAGGGCGGATAAAGGTTGGGCGGTGAAACGAGCGCTCCGCTCTTCATTTAATGTGTGATGCGGAGTAGGACTGGCACGAGCGCTCTTTCCGCGCTTCCGGTGCGCTTGAAGGCCGGCGAAATTTTCCTTTTTGCAAACCGGAAATCCTATTTTCTTTCTGTAATTTCAGGCTACAATGTTAAATAGATAAATTCGTTTCATAACAATATCAATAAACAGTTTCATATGTTTGCGACTGTACGTCTATAGGTCAAACTTGTTGGTCGTATAATGCCAAAATTTGAGTTTAATTTGAAAGTGTTGAATACCTCCTCCTTCCACTAAATATCACCTAATCGTCTTTCACCGTTTCGTTTGTAAAAGCTTAACACTTCTTAACCTCAATTTTTAAATATGTTAAAGGGGGATAAATTTTACATAACATAACAAAAAATTAGATTGATATATATTGATATAGTGGCGTTGCACTTCTTCAAACTTTGCTTCTCGTTTGCAACGCGACATGGCGATTCGCGCAATGCGTTGCAAATCCGGCAACCGAACGTAAACAAAATTTATTGAGGTTAGTTGTAAGGTTTTTTCTCCGTTTTTCTCTCTAAAACAAAACAAGGTAAACAGTAAAAACTGAGGGGAAATATAATTCAGTGGTAGAGTCATGGAAGTAATAAAAGAAACCCTTTGAAAGAGATGTTTGTCTACTCCAACTAAACCTCCCGCAAAAAATAGCAACATTTGCCTCTCGGAGACAGCGTACCAGCACAAAGGAACGAGGAAGAAGTGCAAGAAAACAAATCAAGGCGCCATAATTCAGTGACAGCGGCAGTGTCTTATGTACAAACCACATCGCAAGCCCCGACCGAAGTCGAAGACAAGCAACATTTCTAAACATAGTCCCAGTCCACTGCATCACACCTTTTTGCTCGGACGCGCTCGTTTCACCGCCCTACCTTTATCCGCCCTGCCATGACCTCTGCGTTAGCGCTGCAGTGCTCTAACCAATTAAGCTATGAAGACCCATGCATTGAAAGCAGGCTAATTTGTTGAAAAAAAATCGGGACTTCTCGGGTTTTCTCGGGTTAATTTGCAATTGCTAAAATTGCAATTACCACTGCGACGATCATAATTATCCTCATTTAAAATATTTGTATTTCCGCAGTTCACATTATCTTCATTGCTTCATTACATTCACGGGTTAAGATGAACTCATCAAATTAACCAGCTCCCAATGTATGCAGAGGCCATGGGTTCGAATCCCGTTGAAGTCCCGAAATGTTTTTTCGGGTTAATTTGCAATTGCTTAAATTGCAATTGCAACTGCGACGATCTTCTGCAGTTAACATCATCTTCGTTATTACAAAATCTATATGGCAATTCAATAATCTCCAATGATTATATATAACAACATTAGTGTTGAAAAGAATATTTCTCTCGTTCGCTGCGCTCACTCGTGAAATATTTTTCAACACTCGAAGAGAAATTTCGTATCTCCGGGCGGCCATGTAATATCCTCTATGTTTCCTTTAATCTTCTCAGTAGATTGCTAGTTTTTTCGTATACTACGTTTTAATCGGCAAATAACTAACAAACTAACTGAATAATAAATAAATGAATGAAAAATGCATAAATAAAGAAATATTTGTAACAACAGACTATTTCTTATGTACAGTCGAACCTCCCGTAAGCGACCACCCAAAATGCAAAGATAGAGTTGTCGCTTACGGGAGGCGGTCGTTTACAAGAAGCGAACCACAGGGAGTCTCTTACGAGAAGAGGTCGAGGAACATGTACTTTATCGAAGATAATTTATCGCATGCAGTGTCAAAGGTAGTATATGTGTACATGTAGTTCCATGTTGTCTCTAAAGTTCTTTGTATATTCTAAGTATTATAGTGCACACAGCGAAAATAGAGATACACCAAGTGGTCGCTTACAAGAGGTTAAAAACAATGGAAAATCATTAACCGTCAGGGTCAAAAAGTGGTCGCGGTCGCTTACAGAAGGTGGTCGTTTACTAGAGGTTCCAACTGTAAGGCTTTGACGGGGAAAATTTTAGTGTTTTGGATTGGCGGTCGTTTATGGGAGCTGGTCACTTACGAGTGGTGATAGCACATGGAGGTTCGACGATATTTAAATTCATAATTGGCTTCGAGGCTTGGGGAAATAAAACAGAAGAATCTATTCTTCAATGCCGAGCTTCAAGTTGATTTTAAATTGGTCAATAAGCAGCATTTACAAAGCGAGGAGTAAACGACAAGTGTGGATTATTTTAAGTGCAAAAATTCATTTAACCGTCCTCAAATAAGCCTGAATTTCATCCGACTACTTCGAGTCGCTATTACTCCCTCAGCAACGACGTTGCTGAAAGGAGAAAACGACTCGAAGCAATCGGATGAAATTCAGGCTATCCTCAAATTAGCCCTTACCCAAAACATCCAAGAAAGCCGTGGCATTACTTGTCCCTTCCCTGTTAGTAGCTTTACACATGTAAAAACCAGTTTTATCAGCATGTGAAGGTGAACATATCAACAGCTGGCCAACATCATTATCCACCTGATAGAAACCTGGACGAAGCTTTCTGCTTTCGCAAGAGTCCGACTCTCCCATAGTGACTGGTGTCACTTCAGGACGCGTCCCGTCTTTGAACCACTGCACCGTTGGAGCCGGATAAGCAGAAATGTTGCATCTCAATTTCACGGTTGTGTTCTTGTACACTGTTTGGTTCGAAAAACTGAGAATCGTTGGCGGAAAAACCTCTGTCAAGAAAAGGAAAATTAACTAGTCAGAGACACAATGTGAGCGAGATTTAATATCAAGGAGTTTTAAAAAGTCACGACAGCGACGGCAAGGAGAATGTCAGAATACAAAAAAGAGTAAAAAAAGTAGGTTTACTATGTGAAATCAAACGACAAGAAAATTTCCTTCCTCTTCAAAACTTGGAGGCTCTCTGGAATTCAACTCCAACAGAGTAAGCCAACATTTGAAATAGTGAGGAAAGAAGAAAATTAATGAGCCCACAAGTAAGCTCTCCATTTGGGGTAGCCTGTGCCACAGACGAAATTAAACTTTGGTTAACAGGGGCACCCAACGGCAATTTTCGGGAAAATATCTGTTAGGAAGACGATTTGAGATCTAGGATTTTCGGAGCATTTGTTGTAAAATTTCTTGCTTGCCTGCATCTCCTAGGATTTTCGAACATCTACAAAATGGTATAATTACTCATTTTTAGCGGATTTTGACCCTAAAAAAAGCCACCTAGAATTTTCGGGAGCCTTTTCCTGGCTGAAATTTTCGAGAAGGTAAGTTTTTATCCCTATAATTTTCGGATCACTAGATTTTCAGCTAGGAAATCCGAACAGATGAACAGTTTTTAGGGGATAAAAATATGGCTATATCTACCGTTTGAATACTAAAATACGTTCAACCATAGTTAATTGAGTGGAACTATGGTTCAACAATGCTGTGTTAAGTGGTTTTGAACTATATCCTCGTTGGGTGCCCCTGGGTTAAGTCCGTCTGCGAAATAGAGCGCCAAAATCCTTGTTCTAGCCCCCATCACCTGTGTACCAGGATTTGAGTACGCACAATGATTGGCTTGTTAAAAAAGACATTGTCGATTTGCCAATCAGGTTGAATAGAACTTCGACGTCTTCCCTTCTGACGAGCAAAGACACCAATATAATGCGAAAGATTTACCAATCATCCCGATTTAATTATAAAAATGCTTTCAGGAAATAAAAAAATATATTTTTCCGGATTTAAGGTGTACGCACGGGCGTATGTGCGTATCATGTACGCTACGCTCTAGCCAACTAATTAGCTTGGTTTTCATGACTGAGAAGAGCTACTGATTAAAGGGGCTGTGTCCATTTTGTTTAGTTTTGCGAATTACTCGCCCTCAATCGCTATGGAACTTAAAGTAAGCAAAGAAATTACACGTAAAAATCGCGTAAATGACAAACAACTATGACAAACAAATATGTCTCCTGAGCATTATTTTTGAAGTTGCATTGCAAGCAGCAAGGATCAACTTTGAAAAACTGTTAGGCTGAACAGTTTTCAAAAATCCTAATTTCAATCCGTTTCAATCTTCTTCAGTTTTGCCCATCCGTGGCATCTGTTGTTTCTGTTATGTTATTTTAACCTTCCTTTAAAGTTTATTTTTATGTTTCTCTTAATTTAACAGACAATATTATTTGTAATTTCCTAATTTGGCTGAATTTCGTGACACAGCCCCTTTAACGCCTGCATACACGAGTTATAACTCACTTTTTATTGTAATGTTTATGGAAACAGTAAAGTGGTGTCCACTGTCATCTTCTGCTCCACAAGTGTACTCTCCAGAATCATTTGTCGCAACTCTCTCCACCACTAAGTGAGTCTGTGTCAGACCGGCTCTTACTGTTGATGAGATATTCACTCTCCTATCGGCAGCATGTGACAGCTGTTCGCCATCTTTGTGCCAAGTTATCATGGAGCCCTTCCAAAACATGTCACATCTGAGCGTCATAGTGTTGCCTTCGTCATGCTCTGGAGATGCGATTGCATTTATTGGTTTATCGTAAGAACCTGTAATGCGAAATAAGAGAAAATACTTTATGCTTACACTATGTAGTATATGAACTGGTATTAAGGTGATGATTGACGTACAGCAGTTCAATGACTGACAATAAAAAAGAACCGATAAAAAACGATCTACAAGACAGGAGACAGGAGAGGAAAATACCAACAGTACCAACAACAAAAAATTAAAATAATAACAAAAACAAACCAGATAAAGATAAAGAGTTGACAAAATTAAACGAACAAACAAACATATTTGAAAGACGTGTCGAGCAGCAGCCAGCTAATACAGCTGCTCGCTTCACTCATCGCCACTAGGAACGTTTGCAGCAAAGAGCAAGGATAGGCGGCTGTATTCTCAGGCTAGCCAATCAAGTATATTGAGGCGTAAAAAGTAAATCAACCTACCACCTAAGAACCTCATGACATAATCATCAGACCCCATCGCATTGGTAGCTACACACCGGAAAAACGCGGATTGTAAATCTTGAGTTAAGGTAAGCTTGCTTACACCAGTTGCTACGTCCACGGCTGGTGACACAGAAAAGCGAGCTGAGACGTCTTGCCATTTTGAATCTGACGGCTTACACTCGTGGTTGTCATTTAAACAGAGTCCACTCTGATGTTGCCATCTGAATGTAGGCGGTGGATTGGTCCGGGAAACCTTGCAATCTATTACTGTAGTCGAGTACCAAATTTCTCTGATTTTCTCCAAAGTGGGTGGAGCTGGTAATAAATTATCAGCACAAATAATTCGTTACTTAAATAATAATTAAACCATTTGTCTCTAAGAGCTGGCTAAGAACGGCAATTAACAGTAAGGCAAACCATTGTTTACTGAACTACATGTCCGCCGGCATTCAATTACTTCACTGGCGAAAACGGAAACACAGTTGGTGTTGTTTCATACCAAATTGACTTTTTTTGCCGCGTATTTCTCGCCTGTTTAACCGAATCACGCAAATCCACATACTCAAGTTGAGTATCAAAATTATTTTTGACATTAAATAAACTGAAAAAAAAACAACAACAACAACAGCCAACATTTCTCCAAGTCACCACTGGTTTTCCCGCTAATTGACATCTGAGGAACGAGCGCAGAAAATCCATACTTCTATACTGATGACGCGATAGTGTTTCTAACTGGTAGAAGCAAATTTTCAACCAATCAGAAGCACTACCCATGGCCTGGGTAATGACACGTCGTCAGAATGGGATTCTGCGCACGTTTCTCAGACGTCATTTGGCGGGAAAAACAGCGGTGGCGTCTCGAAATGTCAACTGTTTTCTCAAGCTTTCTCAAGTTATCTTCGCCCGAGATAGCATATCTGTTTTACTTGAAAACATTTGCGAATAAGCAGTGAAAATTTGTGAAAGAAGATTATAATTTTTCAAGAATTTGGAGGGAAAAATTTCCCATGTTTCTCATGCTTTGAATATTACTATACTCGTGAAACAAAAGGAGATTGTTGGTGGCTGGTTCTATGTTAAACCTAGTATACGTGCATTAAATCTGAGTGTGCGTTTGACCTCTACCTGATTAGCACTGAAAGTACGTTTGCACTTCCGTACATGTAACCACCTTTTCTGTTTTTTTTTTTTTCTTTTTTTTTGCTTGAAAATGGATAAAAACCGCCTTTTTCAGGAAGGCCCTGACCTCAAACCAAAAAAAGAAGCTGTTAGTTAAATTACTGCCTTTTTTTGAAGGAATCGTTGGAATAGTAGGCCAGAAAAACTACGTTTGAACCCTGAATATTACTATTAAAGCTAGATTTCTACATGACATACAGTAAACAGAAATTTCCACATGTTTTGTTGCATTTTGCAATTCCCTATTGTTTGCCACACAGGTGTAGTTCCCATGATCCCTAGGGTACTTTGTGTTTTTTATCATTAGATAACTTTCCACATAAGCAAGCTTTCTGTTGCGATCTTCTGCTACTTGATAGCGCTCTCCGACACAGCCAGTGCTGGAAGTTTCCATTTTGCACACTGGGATCTCGGTTCCATTGTGAAACCATCTTATTGTTGCAAGTGGATAGCCATCTGCTTTACATCTTAAGTTCACTCCATTTGGTTCATGAACCACAGACGATCCACCGTCAACTTTGCAATACTCAATCCTTGTTGCACTGAAATCTGTTAAAAACAAGTACAGATCCGTTAAAACTGAAATCTGTTACTGCACTTTTCAAAGAAACACGAATTCCGAAGTTCAAAAGCCTACGGCGTTTGCGTTTTTCGCTGCCGTCAATCATTTCAGTGGACCTCTTAGGAAACAGAACTTTTCTTCAACGGGTTCAAAAGGTCATGGTTTGTGATTTGTGATTAGTGGATTTCGATCCGTTTTGTGTGTTTTGTTCGTTGCTTGTGATCGTAATTATGATCGACGGCAGCGAAAAACGCAATCGTGAAGGCGGCTTTTGAATTTCAGAGTTAGCGTATTTTCGAAAAGCGCAGTAAAACCCAGATCATTAGTACACATCATATGGTGAGATCAAGGTGAAAAGGGTACCCATTTACCATCTTGATTTTCGCGCTATGTCTAGCCTTGGCCATGACATTCAGAGTTGTTACACTTAGTTCTATACTTTTCAGAGGTGAAGAAGTGTGGAATAGTCTAACAAAAGGAAGCTTAAGCTTTAAGCAAACATGTTTTTGACCCGGGGGGGGGGGGGATTTTGAATTAAACCCCTCAAGGAGACCGATCTGGGCGTGGCCCAAGCTTTTTTGGATCCCTAAAAGAGACCATGTTAAAACACAGACAAATGAGAAAACTTGGATTATATGAATGGAGGAAATAAAACTAATTAAAAATACACATATCAAATATATATTTTTATATGTTTTCGCGTGCAACCCTAAACTAGACCTTCACGGCTAAATAAGATGGCGTTTTGCCCAGAACACCCTAAATGATGACCAAAATCCGAAATTTACACCCCTAAGCGAGACGACGAGCATCCCCACCACTTTCATATCAGAGTCTGCCCCCCGGGGTTTTTGAGGGACGTACGTCAACCGCAAGTGGGGCTTTTTTCCCTTGTAATCTGTCCTGACACTACCAAATTTGTAATAAACTGCCAAGTGCCTTTGCTCTTATGTCCACTTCCGGTTGACTTGCATCGCTCATATACGTGTTTGCTTAAAGTTAGGTCACCTTTGTCCCATTATAAGCCTATGTAAGTCTTTACTTTGTCTAATCATTGAATTGCTCCTCTTGTCTCCCAGGAGACAACGATGGGCCTAGATCTTAGGGGAGAAGAAAGAGCAATTGATAGCCAGAAGCACAAATATGACAAAATTAATTTTAAAAGCTTACACGTACTTTAAGCACTCAATTTATCACTTTGACTGTTTTCCCATGGGAAACCACAGGATATGAAGGATAAACCACAGGATAACCAACATAAAATAATACCAACTTACCTTGAACCACCAAACCAACATCATAAGTCTTGCTATTCTTTAGTTTGTTTCCCCGATAAAATATCTCGCAGTGGTAATACACTCCGTTAACCGGAGTAACCTTGGCATTCTTAATCATTAAAAGTGAGCAACTTTCATTATATCTGCGTGTTTCACTGTCAGAAATTTTCACATCGCTTGATCCATTTTTCCTGTACCATGTAAAATCAAGGTATTTTTCTAGGGAAACTTTGTTACCACTTCTCAACTTAACATGACAAGCAAAACTTGTATTCTCTCCAGGCTTCAAAGTTGCTAAAGGAGGATAGATGTCAGGACAGCACGGTGTCATCTCTAAAAAAGCAAGGACTGGATTTCAAAAAAGAATTAAATATACCTGCAGGAAAAAAAAAACACTCTATACACTCTGCAGTCAACTCCCTCTAAGATGAACACCTTTAGGACCTGGCCCAAGTTGTTCAAAAGTTGGATAGCACTATCCCCACCCTCCCCCCGACCCCCCAAAGCAGGGGGTACTTCCAGAAAAATTGGGTTGGGGTGTGCGGCATGCTTCCTGAAACCCAAAGTCTGTGATTTTTCCCAACCCTATTTCAGACCTGCCTTATAATCAGTTCCCTAGGTCAGACCAATGTTAAGGCAATGTCTATATGCTTTTATTAAGTAGGATACAAAACTGTCTATATGCTTTTATTAAGTAGGATACAAAACTGTACAAAGTTTCGAGCTTAAAATTCCACACTATAAAGCAGGTTGCATAATGCGCCATCATAAATACAGAATATGAGCCTACCTAACAAGACTAGAGTGCACAAACCATACCCTATTTCAGACCAAAATGGTCAAAATTGATACCCTGTCTCAGACCAAAACGGCTAAAAAACCACACCCTTTGGCGCCGCACAAACCAATATAGCCGATATTAAGGGAGTTGTGAGGAGTTGCATGTAATAATACATTGAGTAATAACAATATTTCTCTGAAAAACCTTTTGGGGTTGGAAATAATAAAGAAACTATTGGAATTTTTAAATTTTATTTTTATGTACTATGTAATGTAAGTGCCTTTTTATATGATACTAGAATGACTTTAATTCCAGAATGAGTTTTGTTCCTGAGTAAAGTTCAATCTGCATTCACATGACAAAATCGAACGGCTCAGCCGTAGGTGTTCTTGCTTACGTAGTTTTCGCACTAGTTCAGATATGCATGTGTCACTCGCTACAGACTACACAATTTGCGATTCTAAATCCAGAACAAAGTTTGCTTTCAGTTTACATGATGCAAGAATGAAATTTCAAACGTGAATGACAATTTCATTGGGAAAGAAAACCAGATTGAACTCATTCCAGATTGACTTGTACAAGAACAATATGTTGTTTTGGTATCATGTAAACAAATACAGAGAAATATATGAAGATAGAATGAGCCATTCTGGTATCATATGAATAGCCCCTTGGAGTACAAAATGATTTCCCCCTCTTCCACATACACTGACCAGTAATTAATTGGGACAAGCATACATGAAAGCCATTTACCTTCATCAACGATAAAAACCACAAACTGGGAAATTGGCCCAACACCCGCCTGACTGCTTGTTGCCTTACATTCGTAATACCCACGATCAGTCTTCTTAACACCATGAATGGTATAGACTTGTTTATCCAAAGAAATTCTGCCCCCAACAGGCAGTTCTTGAAACTTGAAAACCAATGTTGTAGAAGCATTTGGGTCATCTGTGCGACAGCTGATTGACTGATTAACTGCAATCTTGTTGAATTCTAGTACCACACGTACAACAGCTGTAGTGTTAATGAATTGAAAGCTTTCTGAAACAAAAGCACAAATTAAACAAAAAAGAGCTTTAAAATGCAAAATATGGCACATCGCTTAATTATTCTGTGATAACTTGCCTCCAATAAACACAAATTGACTGAGACCAAAGTATAGCATGGGTGTGGCTTTGAACATTCTATGAGGTCTTGCATTAAGTTAACAGACAAGGACCTAATACAGACCAGCAAAGTTCAGTGGCACAATATGTGCAAAAATACCCTAGAATTAAGAAATTTTTCCAAGTTTGGGAAAAAATGGGCTATAAACTTCCAAACTAAAGCCAAGACAATTCCAAAAGTTGATTTTTTCTAAGATTTGGTGACAAGAGACAGGGAGATAGGAGCCATATCCAGGAGATGTACTCCCAGGGAAACAGGAGAACTGGCATATGAGCATGTACATAGCTACTTTACTGATTTCATTCTAAATATCTTTTGCTGATTTGCTAAAGTTACCAATCCCCTCAAACTGATTTGATGAGTTCTTACCCCAATATAAAAGGGCAACCTTGTTTCCAGGCAGTGGTGTCAGATGGCCTTGAGCTTAGCTGTTTATGCGTGAGTGAACTCAAACTAATGTCGAAAGAGTTCACGCCTATCCAAACACGAAGTTGCTGAATTTTCAACTAAAACTGAACAGGAGAATTTCAATATGGCATTGCCCTATGGACGTCAGCTTTTTTTGGAGAAGTACGTGTGAGGAAAAAAAAACAAAAAACATAAATCCTGAGGTTGACAAACAGAGCAAATGCTTTGGAGAAATTTTTAAGGAGAGGTTAACGTTGCTGAAAAATTTAGAAATATTTTGAACGAATAATAAAACAATAATTGAATTCAGCTTTTGTATGATAAAAAGACTAAATTAAGCAGATCTGATCAGCCTTAAGCCTAAGTGGATAACATCCTCCTTGATCAATATACATGTATATCTAGCCTTAGAAAACAGCCGACATTTGGTGACGCTACCACTGGTTTCCAGGGTTGTCAAAACGATTTCAAGAGGCAGGAGAATTAAGTACTTAAGTAGGTGGCACTGGGGGCCAGAGGCCCCCCAGGCAGGAGGTGAGGAGGTCTGGGGTCCTGGGTCCCGGGCCCCCAGTGGGCTACAGGGGCAGCGCCCTGTTGGGGTTCCAAGGGGCGAAGGCCCCAGGAGCAAGACGGATTTGAGGTTTTAATGCTAGCTGAAATTGGCTCTCCTGAGAGCAAAGCTAACAACCCTGAGTATCTGTTTTTTAATGAAAATCATCAATCAGTTTTTTTTATTTTCCATAGATGCCATATCCTAGTACATGTTAGGTCCATATTTTTTTTGTTTACAATAATAGTGTTTATTATTTCACAGTAAGATTTTTTTACTTTATAACAGATCATTTCTTTAGTCTATTAAGAGTGACAAAGTTGTGTGATTATTAATTCACTATTATAAATTAGATTCTGTATTGGTATACTTGTCTTCAATCAAATAATTTATCACATTCATAAGGAAGCAGAAGGATTCAAATAACTACAAAATTCACAATTAATATTAATACAAACCAATTCAGTAATGCTATAATAAGATTTATGAAATATTTGTCTGAAAGCTACCAAAAATCATGATCACTTTTACAGTCAAGCAAAGGAAAAAACAGACATAAAATCACCGCGAAGAAAAAACTTACTGCTGCTGGTTTACTTTAGAACACTTTTGTATCAAAAATATCAACAAACCTGCCACTTCTTCACTTCTTGCTAATTTTGCTAAAAAAGTTGACCAGAGAGGACTGTTAATTAGCCATTTTCTCACACAAACTCCGAATACAAGTTTCCCAAGACCACATGTGGATTGAGCAAGTGTAACTGGATACCAAGAGTGGGAATATTCATTCGGCGTTATCGGTACGTGCGAAAGCTAAACTTTGATGCAGAATTAAAAACGCTCTTCTTACGGGCGACTTTCTGTATAAAAATGAAGTTTCAGACAACTTTCCTTGGAAGATATGTCACAACAAATTTTATGTCTGCACACGTAGCATGCACGTCTCTTTTATTAGCAACAATTCATGAAAAAAAATTAAATGATGTTCTACACGTCTGACAAATTAACCAATGTTTTCGAATGCCTCATGTTTGTCAGCCAGTTTCACGTAAGATAGGTACTTTAATAAATTGCATTACACTTCATTCGATTTCAAACGCAAACTCGTGCCAGATGAGTGCGAAAAACCACTCAAAAGCATTCGCGTGTCTTTTATTCTTCATTCTAAACAAAGGATTATTTAAAGACTGTGTAAACAAAACCCGTCACATGCATCAATGCCATTTTTATTCACTTTGCGGTATCATAATTATTACGGCTATGGAAAGAACTAAGTGGGAGCCGATTAGAAAACACCTTAAAAATCACGAAAAAGAACTTTCAGGGCATGATGAAAACAATTTCTTTTTCTATTCTACATTGTGTATTTTCTACTAAACAACTGTTTTTTAATCGTCCATTTTTCACTTTTCTCGAACAATTTACAGCCGGCGAAAACTACAAAGTAGCCGGCGATAGCACCGGTTGCGGACGCTTTTCGACAACCGTGGGTTCCCTGCCAAATGACGTCTGAGAAATGAGCGCAAAAATTCCATACTGATGATGCATCACTACAAGATCTGGGTACTAGTGCTTTTGATTGGCCGTACCACCAGGGAAATTTGATTCAACCAATCAGAAATACTACCCACATCTGGGTAGTGACATGTCATCAGTATGGAATTTCTGCGCTCGTTTCTCAGACGTCATTTGGCAGGGAAACCAGAGGTAGCGTCGCCAAATGTTGGCTGTTTTCTCAGACTAAGGCATTTCCAGAGAGTACTGAATTACTAACCTTCAGTCACACAGTCATCATGGCAGGGTATTTAACAGTTACTACCCAACTCGACTGTTTTTAAATTCAGAAAAAGAAAATCTATCAAGAAATTTCAATAATCAGGACACTGCCTGTAAATCGCATTTTTGAATAATGATGTACTTAACCGTGTGTAAATTACGGGGAAACCATAAACCAAAGAGCAAAAACCGGCATAATACCACAAAAAACGTATGCATGCCATATTTAAGCTCAAGTAAACCTCTCGTTCCTTGTTATAAACAAACAGCGAACTCTATGAATAATAAACAGGTCTAATTAAATTGGGGGTTTTCTGAATCTTAACTCATACTGTTCATTCTGGTTAGTTTTTCGTAAATAAAAGACGTGTCCCACTTACGAATAAAATGTAGCAAACACATCTCATTTGATTATTAGTATTTGCCGACGACACATATAAAAATCAAAATTCAAATTAAGAACATCATAGCAAGTTCATACTCACCAGCTGATCTAATGAATATCACGCTCATCAACAAAACACATGCCTCACGTACGAAAGCCATGGCATACAAAACTGAAACCAAAGACGAAGAACTCTTCGATTTGGCTATCCTTGCAAAGATTAGAAAAGTGTGTACATCGATGACTTATACTAGCCAAGTCGGCTGTGCTACGCAGTTGTCAGGAACATCGTGTGGTTCACGAGGCATATCAACCAGTCTGACAGAAGAAGAAGATTGTGCGCCATTGACTTTTTAAAGAAAATAAATCCAGCAGATCCTAGACAAGCAGACGATAAATCCAGCGAATGCGTAATCGCTTAAAAATATGTCCAAACGACTGGCGGATGGAAGATATTGCCCACATTTATGTCATCTATTTTCAAGCTTCCTTGTTTCCTCTAACTTTCGCGCCCGCGCCACAACAAGGTCAGTTGACAGTGTCAACTTCGTATATGAATGTCACACTCCGTCACAAGTCTGTTGACATATCCGCCCCTAGGCTCGATTTCCGCCGTCTCCAGGGTGCGGTCTCTGATCCTCCGCGAAGAGAGCTCTTTCGGGGGATGAGTGCGGGCTCATTTTCCCGAACAGCGGCTGGTAATCGAGCCTAATCCGCCCCCTCATCCTAAAAAAGGCGGATGAACGCAAGCTTCACCGCACTTCCTCTACTTTCTCACAAAAGCGACGTGACAACCGTCCTCCAAAGATAAGACCAAAACAATTATCATTTCAATCAATCCTCCTAGACTGTGAATAATTTTCTCGGTTGCTGAGATGTAAGGGAGGTTAGGACTCATTATACCTCGGCCGTTCTGATGGAAGTGCGGGATCAAAAATGTTCTTAGACAGTTCCGAGTTTAAACGATTACGTGCACAAAGGGGCTACTGACGGCTATGAGAGGGGCTTGCTCAGGGCTTTTAAAAACGTTAAATCTGTGATCCCCGAAATCAAACATAAACCTTTTTTTGAGGGATTTCTGATTCACACCCAGGGCCTGAGCCAAGAGCCATATGAACGTGCTTCTCGAGTTTATTTTGTTGTCACACTGGGACATGAATCGTCCCTGTCCAATCATAAAAAGTTTTCCATGTAGCATTTTCCAAACTCCTTGAGCACTGAAGTTACAAAATAACTTGTTGTGAATGATTTCATAACGTTCAAATGATTAGGGTGTGTTTTCAGTTTGTAATCGACCCCGATTGGCTCCTGAGGTTTCCACGCTAACCACTTAGGCTAGTGGAGTCGTACTGAAGCCTGAATAACGTCTCTAGCGAGGCTCCCCAGATAGCATCAGGTTCATTTAAAATAGTCTACCTTCTAGTCTTTGTGGAATGTCTGGTCAATATTTAGTTTTTACTTTGAAAATCGGTTATTTTTTTCTCTACTAGTATTGAAAACCAATTTTGACGTTGGATATTTCTTCGGCAAAAAAAATAAAATAAAATTGTCAGCATGTGGTCATGTTAGCTGGGCACTAAGAATAACCTCATAACAAATTTTGCTACGATTCATTGCTAGAAGTTCTGTTTATTTATATCTATCTATTTGCTTATTTAGTAGTCCTGTTCGTTCCTTTCTTCAGGGGCATTCAACGACGCCGCTTCCTCCTAAGCACGTTGAAAATACTCTTTAGGCTCAGTGTCCGGAGTACTCTTACATCTCTAGAAAAGCATTCTAAGCGGCGCTATAAAATTTGCATCTGTTCGGTCATCCTGGGGGAACTTGAGTCTTTTCTTCGAAATTACAAGGGCTTTAGTATTAATTTCCCGAAAATTTCACGTATTACGAAAGTGAAAATTTTTTTTATTCTTCTCTCCATCACGTTTTTGAATCCGATATTTTTAAGTTTCCTTTTTCTACGAGCCAAAACCTAATCAGGGGAGTAAAATGTAAAAAATTAAACTTCAGAAAATCGTATAGGGAATTTATTAGATAAGCTTCAAAAATTGAACATGAGAAATTTTGAGACGTCCTCAGGTCATTAAAAAGTTCTAGGCAATATTTTTGCTTCTCCGAAACAGAAAATAGTCGTTGGGTGCCCCTGATTCGAAACCTCTGCTTGGACGAATGAATGCTTACTTATGTGCCTACTTTTTAAGCATGGTTGATGTATGTTCCAGACCCATTTGTTCGCGGATTTGCATGTTTATTTTCTTCGGTTTAACTTTCAGCTTCTGTCTTTGACTGGAGTAGTAATACAGGCTCTTTCTTTTTTAGAAGAAGATATTTCATAAGAATATCGAGACTGAAATTTGCGAAATTTTAAGAATAAACCTGAGGCTAAAATTGTGACAAGAATATAATTTCGCGAGTTGAAAATCTGTAAATACAATACAATGATATGTTTTTACTTATTTAAAATTATTCCTTTCTCTAAACGGCGAAACTAGCCAACAAACGAAACACTCTTCACTAGCGATAGCCAAATGTTCAATGATGAGCAGTACATGTAATGTATTTGTGTAGTACAAAATATGTACAATCAGTGCGAAAGACATGAACGGAGATCGAACATTAAGAATATTACAAGAGTATTTTCAGCCTAAAATCGGCAGAGTGTAAGATGCAAGCCGTATGGCTGCAAGCCGTAAGGTTGCATTTGAAATGCTTTATCTTCTTTTTGTTCATTTGTTTAGCTGTCTCTTAACTTCTCAGAGAGAACTGGTATTTACATTGTCAGTGAAAATGGAACAGAGAGGATGGGAGACGGCTTTATTAGAATTCAAGGGTTCACTGTTGGGAATTTGTACTGTAAAGGAGGAGTTGGCTGAATATGGATGAAGTATTGAGAGGTTTACTGTGCAGTGGTTTACGGATCCGCCCAAACCATCCGGATGGTATCGCAAATATATAGAGAAAGAACAATAGAGGAGGTCTCAGCCAATGAGGAAGGATTGACGTCATCACATCTGATCAAACTGATTGGATAGTGCCTATTGTTTCAGTGAAACTAGGTTTATTCAGTAATTTGCAATTGAATGAGCCGAAATGGGGGACAATGAAATTTTATGTCGATTTGAAGGAATACAGAATGATTTTCTTGCTGGCAGGCAGTTTAAACAATTTAAGATGTTCTCGTTCATGAAAAGATACAGTCTTGATTCTGATGAAAGGCTCTTTCCTGATATAGGTCATATAGGTTCGCTGCGGTCGATAATAAAACTCTTCAACGAATCGTAGCGGTCGCTGAGGTAGACTTAAGTTTTAACCGAAGTCTAAAAAGCAGCTTTCCAGTATCACTGTTGCTGCGGTCGCCGACTATAGTTCAAATTGCTACTTTGTTCAGCGATCATGCTCAGCGCCATCAGAATAAAACCATTGCCCGTATCAGTCCAAGTTCATATCCTGCATTAACGAATGTGTAAACAGTCCGGACAACAACAACCAATTTACCAATTTATACGGGCTGGAAATGACAAAAACTGGACATGTACTGTGTTTGACTATTTTTGTTTTCGGGGTGTAAACACAAACCCAAATAGACTTTAGTTCCTATGATCGAAAACTAGCTGCACAACAAATCGATGAGAGAAAGATTTTTAAGGTTTTAAATCCTATCGGTTCACCTAATGGATACGGCTATTGTTTCAAAAATTCTTAAAACAACTACAATTCCCATAAGTTATAGTGCCTTTCTTTTGTTTCAACAAACAATAACCATGCAAATCAGCACTAAAACAACCTGACTATTAAGTCTCCAAACACACGTACCCCGCTTTTTTTGGAAAAAATATATTCACTTTCGGACAGCTATACTTACCACGCCTTCACAAACTCCCGTTTCAACTCCCAGACAAACCCTGTATTTTCACATTTCCGTAAGCGGGAAATGGCGGTAGCGGACACTTCTGAAATGTTTCATTTGGTGAAAGTTAAAAAATTGTATTTATAGTAATCTTTCGTGGGAGGAAGGATTTAACAAAAATCCGCCTAGTAAACAATTCCTCCCTAGTGCGCTGTTAAAACTCTCACAAATGACGTGGAGCTAGTGTCTATACAAAATCGTTATGGTTATGGCATTTCTTTTTCCCAGCTTGCTATAGTACGTGTAAGAGAATAAATTAGATGGGCATTAATTGGGAACTACGTTTATCTGCAATTGAATTGTGACAGCCCTTGGTGCTTTGCCTACGATAACGTAAATTATGCCTGCTTTTTAC
The DNA here is from genome assembly GCA_942486035.1 of Porites lobata. Lineage (NCBI taxonomy): Eukaryota > Metazoa > Cnidaria > Anthozoa > Scleractinia > Poritidae > Porites > Porites lobata. The sequence goes on along the minus strand of CALNXK010000025.1, from coordinate 3,054,288 downwards.
CAGCATTCTTCTCTGAGATGACCCACATCGAGGAGACCCATCCGGAGGCCTATGATTATCTGAAGTTTGGTGGATTTTAGGTCAAGATCGGTGACCCAAACCCTTAGCTTTTTGGTAGGGTTCCAGTTGATCAGCCATGTAAGGAGACGGAAGGACAAGGGACAGCAGGGGGTACCGAAGTCTTTAGCTTTAAAATAAGAGCAATTATCAAGTATTATCTAGGGAATTATGTTTAATAATAGTTGCTGAAGATCGAAGTATTTTTATAAGCAGCCGAGGGACCTGATAGATCTAAACAAATCCAATTCTAAGCATACTGATCGTAATAAAACAAGACTTGCAAAAAGAGACGGGGCTGACGTGAAGTCACTGATTGCTTTGCTAAAAAGCAACTGGATAAAACCATTTAGTACTGAGCAGTAGTATCTGCTATGTTTGACAAACAGAAGGGCACAGGGATACCTGTTGAACGCAAACGTTGTCGGGGAAAAAGCATACGGAGAATTTCGTGGGCAGCGCTTGGAGGCAAATCCGCCTAAGGTCGGATTTCACGCAAGTTGAAGACATCCTCTGGAGTTGAAGGGAAAATCAAGGAAAAGAGCTATAGAGATTATTCTAAAAGCGGAAAGAGTTCTTTTTGGTGAAATGGCCATAATAGCAAAAAACAGACAGCTTCATATGAGAGATGCCCTCTGTCGTCCGCTGGGACCACTTCTTTGGGCGCTATCCACAACAAATAGCTAGGTCACAGCGGAAAGATAGCGGGGCAGCACTAGCCATGAGCTGCAAAAGAACGCACCTGCTGCGGGAGAAATTTTCCAGCCATCTGCACGCGTCATTGACGGCACGGTACTAGTTCTAAGGTTGAAAGTGACCATAAGAAGTTTTCAGATATTGGTGAATCCTTGTCTAGAAGAGACTTGATGTTCTCTTTGGTGTGTATAGAGAGAATTCAGTTAAGAGGAATGCAGAAAGAGAGCATTGAAGGACTGTGTATAGAAATAAATTTAGAAATCTGCAACCCAACCATAAAGTGCAGCAGTGGAAAAAGTTCCCTCTTAATCTTCGGAAAAGAAAGCCTTAATAGTTTTTATTTTACCAAAGGACAAAAACAAGACAAGAGGTACAATTTCGTTTTTATAGCGTGTGTACTGGTTGCAGTTAGCTGGACAGCCTCAGCCGCCTCGGAAGAATATATTTATTTCTAAATAAATTTAGAAATCTGCAACCCAACCATAAAGTGCAGCAGTGGAAAACGTTCCCTCTTAATCCACAGAAAAGAAAGCCTTAATAGTTTTTATTTTACCAAAGAACAAAAACAAGACAAGAGGTACAATTTCGTTTTTATAGCGTGTGTACTGGTTGCAGTTAGCTGGACAGCCTAGCCGCCTCGGAATTCCCGTTGCCCTCCGTTGGGGGGAGGGGCATGGAACTACACGATATATAAAAAAAAACAAATGGTAATTTTGATAGGACTTATATATAACTGTTTAGCACGTCAACATCGAAAAAGCATGACTTCACGGAAAACTCGTAATTATTACTTCTAGAAGAGACATTGAGAAATCTCTCGCAAAAAAAAAAAAGCAGGAGAGTTTGCATCTATGGTTTTGCAGTTTATAGTTTTGAGAGCAACTTCTTTCACTGGAATTATGACGAATTTTTTTAAGCATGCTCCCTTCAGTTTTGATTGTTTGTGGCAGTTTAGGGGACAAATTGGCATGTTTGAAAATCTAAAGATGGCAGCGCCATTGGTAGCTATACTGGCACCTGAGACTAGCTATTATCTAGTTGTTTTCTATATAGAACTATCATTTCACAGCCTTTATCGGCCTAATTTATCGGCCTTCTGGTCCAAAAGGCTAAATTTCTTCTTTACCATGGCAACCATCACCAAAATCCATCTAATTTGCTACAAAAGCCTCGAAAATCACTTGGAAGACATTGGTACCATGCAATCATCTAAACCTGTCCTCAAAACATGAGTAAACAAATGCAGTTAAAAGCTTTCTTTTTTACCCTGTATGTATATTTATTCAACATGTTAAAAAAGCTGAGTGACTGCTCTTTATCACGTGATAGATCCTATAAAAGTACTCATTTGACTCGGTTATCATTCATTAAAATAAAATAGAAGATTCATGTCTTTAAAAAAAGGCTTTTCTTTATCCCTCTTTTGATACCAAATCGTCAAATTTGGGGTCCTGGTCCATTTCCTTAACGGCTAATGTCAGATTCAAGTTGACAGTTTTTCGAATTATAAATGAGCAAAACTTTCCGGAATAAAATTCTTACGAATGAAGCTGGCATGAATTGAAATACTGATTTCTGTATAGACATAACGAAAAGCAAATTACAAGAAAAGGTGAAATTTGATAAAGTGGGACAGAGTCATGTTGAGCGCGCGCGTTTGCCCGATTACTGAATAGACGCAAGGCAACATGCAGTCTATTTGTTGAATATTAAACTTTGCTAAATTAAGGAGTTAAACAACGCCGAAACTAAAATTGTCTCTATTTAAGTAAACATATGTGCAATTAGGACTTATAAGCCTGACGTAACAAGCGTTAGATAGCAAATAGATCCTGATTGGCTGCGCTTAATGCTCTTGTTTCATCGTCTTCCTCAGCAGATGCACTTTCGTTGAGCCTTGACAAAAAAGTAATGTACTTTATTGTGAAAACCGAACAGGTAAAACGAATTCGAAGAAAGCAGAATCAAAGACTGTGACACCGGTTGACGGCGTCAACAAAACCATTTTTTCAATATGGCATCGCTGCTGGATAGGAGATTTGTTTGGTGCGATTTTTGGAGCGCCTTCTTTCATGCATCTTTCCTGTTAACAGCTCCAGGTATGTTAAACTTAACTTGAAACAGCTTACTTTTGTTTTTATTTAAACTAGTCGAAACGACCTGTCCAAAAGAAGAAACCTTTTGAATAAAGCGTTTAAGAATTCAACCCCAGGGAAGTTTGCCTATATTTGACTAATTGAGAGAAGCTAAAGAAACTAGATAAATTTTCAAATAACAAAAATTCATTTTTCAGTGACAATTTCATTGTCGTTATCGTGGAGGTTGCCCATATAATTAAGCTCCCTATGTTACTGACGAATTGGTGTGTTTAGAAAATGTTGCATTTTCACATATTTCTCGAACTGGTTTAGGTAGATTAATTTCTTTGCCATAACCGTCGGTCAGAAAATGCAAATACAGATATGTCACTTTAATTTGTAAATAGCCAGTTATAAAGTAGAAAAAATTTGCATTAATTCAAAACATCCGTTATCTTTGGTGATGAAGCATCTGGGCGCAAAGGGCGGAAAGAAGCCGCATTGCTAAAAAAAAATTAACCATCGGTGGGAGAATTTTTGGTTGCCACGTCATCGTAAGGTTGTCCAACGGCACGCCCGTTTCAACCGTTTGGACTCTGCGTGGAGGCGAAGAAAATGCTCCAGAGGAAAAAAAGAATAGGGAAGTAATAGTCCTACACTAACTTGAAATCAATTTCAGTTTTAGCTGCCAAATGTTGTGCAAAATATTATGCATGAAGCAATCCCTAAAGTGTGGGGGCAGAAAATAAAAAAACTAGCGGACATCTTCACCAGGAAAACTATGTTAGAGTTATATTCTCACCCACCCCGTCTCTCTCGAGCGGCTTTTTTACTATTAGTTTTTTTTGGAGTAATTTTGGGATTCCCCAGACCTTTTTCTAGGTACACTCCGGTCATTATTTGAACTTTCTTTCGGGCTAATTGTGTGTGATAGCTCTTTTTTAGTCGAAATGTGCCCACCAGCACACCACTCTTTGAGCACTATCATCCTGCCTGACTGCAGGTACAATTTGAGGCATATCCGCTGCGCATTTATCGAACGAGCCACCACCGTCTTAGAGATACACACTTAGGCCCTGTTCACACTAATGTGTTTTCAAAAGTATGAGTTTTCGTTGTCACCGAAAACGCATAGATTGATTATTGTATGTACGCACTACTGCTTTGATACGTTTTCGACTGTTGACACTTAAACGTTCGACAAGGGTAGAATAGCCCACGTTCGATATATTAAAATTTTAACTCGGCGAAGCGAGGCGTTACGGACGAAATTGCCTTTTTTCAAGATCGCATTGTCTCGCAATTCCTACACGAGACCTTAGCACAAGAAATTTAAACGAAATATAGAGATATGACAAGAAAGCCCCAGAGTTCTGTTAGAATATTAATATATCGAACGTGGGCTATCATCGCTGCACGTTGTGAAGTAAGATGAACTCTACGCGCATGCTACAAAC
>CALNXK010000025.1:3037500-3045000 GCA_942486035.1 Porites lobata | reverse complement strand
ATGCCACAATTCCATCCTTAAAACATCTGTCAATCGTAGTTAAGAATAGAAACAAGAAGAAACCTTCATAACGATGGCGTCCCAAAACAGTCCCCAAGTGTACTAAATATGGCCCTGGTAAGGTCAATTTTTGGGACGCAATTTTCACAAAGATAAGGACAAATAACACAAAACAACAACAAGATGTGTCTACCTCGAAGCGTCAAGTGTGGCTTTGAAGGATTGCCATCGCCGTAAGACAACAATCGAAGGGAAAAACACACACCAAAAATTAAAGTACCTCTAAAAGGTCCGAAAAAGAACAACATGCAGGCAAAGAAACCCTGCAATTCGACTGGTTTGTGCCACATTTTCGCCATCGTTTCGTCACAAATTTCCACTATGATGGAACCATCCAACGCCATCCTGGAGCACGAACCAACCAATCGGCGATAAGAAATCCCCTTGAGTTTTTGATATGTTGCAGTATTTGAAAAGGTTTTGCCTTCCATGGAAAGCCTTTCATCTTCTTGACAAGATGAGGTATATTTTATGGATGGTGGCGCTGCAGGAGGCCTGTGACATCATTATATATGATCGCCATCTTGGCCACCATCTTGCATTTAACCCAGAATTAGAAATCACGTAATCATCATCATGTTCATCATCATCATCATCATCATCATCATCATCACTTTTATCTATACACGGTAAAAACGTCAGGGAAATATACAATATCCTAGAAAAACTTACATACTATTCAATTAACAGTAATATCACTTACAAAGATGAATGTTGAAATAAATAAATAAAATTAATTTATAAATTAAAGCCTGTTTTCCGTGAATGCCGTGTTCGAGCTAGAAGTTGACAGTTTTCGAAAGCTAGTCAAAGATTTTGCTTGTCTTACATCAGTGGGCAAATTGTTCCACAGAAGAGCCCCGCTGTAGTAGAACCTATTTCTATAGTAATTGGTTCGTAGCAAGGTAACAGCAAGCTTATTTTCATAATCTTTAAGGTTATAAGAATTAAACAAGTCGCTGCGTAGTATGAATTTTGAAGACATGTTATCAGGTGCAAGGCAATTCAAAGATTTATACACCATCACAGCCTTCTGAATTTACCGCTGAGTTTCAAGGTTTTGCCACCCCAATGCAAGTCATTTAAAAGTATACTCGCATCTGCATCATAATTGGAGTTTGTGAGAACGCGTGCAGCACGTTTCTGGAGTCGCTGCAATTTATCACGCAACGTTTTACCACAGTTATCCTATGCCACGCTGCAATGGTCAAAATGTGATTTATACTTTGCTGTTTCATGCTTTATTTTAACCTGTACATTATACAACGAGATGTGAACCTTTGGGCTGAATACCTAAAAGAAAAGACAAAGGACCTGCAAATTACAGTAACCATATCAAAAGAACCGCTTATCATATATAAAATAAGTGGATTCAAATCTTAATTACTGTACAAAATGCCAAAAGATCCATCAACAAAAAAAAAAGACAACAAAGAAATCACGAATACCAAATACCCAAAACAGCTTAACACTGAAAAAACAACAAAACAGCTAGGAGAGAAAAAAAAAATCCCTAACCTATGCTCCAAAACTGAAAAACAATCGAACCTTTCCGGAAGAAAAAACTACCTTTCGTAAACTTTCAACTTTTAACTACCTCACCGTTATGAATAAAGTATACGAATACTAACAAGAAAAACAACTGGACATATCTCCCATAAATGAAAAGCTTGTCAGGCTCGGATTTACTAAAATACGCACTTTTACCGTCTTTCCTGGCTTTTTTCCGTCTGTCCATTTGCATTTTCCTTAGTTCGTGTAACTCCTTTGGAATATCTTCAAACATCTTGAAGTTTGTGTCTTAAGCTTACGACCACACTTGAACACGCGTTCCCTGTCCGAATACCTAAAAAGCCGGGCTATAATTAACAACAACAACAGCTTTATTTGTACTCCACATTGAATTATATATATATATATATATATATACTTTTGTTTTCTTGCACGTGCGCCCGTGTACATTTTTCACCCGTTATTGTCCAACTTGTGAAAAAACTCGAAAAGAACATGTCGCTGACTTTTTTTTTTAGAAAAGTGCATGTGCCCTGCAATACAAATTTGCAATGGCGAATTATATGGCTGATTAAAAGCCGTCACACAAAAAACATTTTTTTTTTAATATTCTGTGTCGTTCCGTTGAATCGGGAAAAGTCCCCGAATTGGTTGGCCATTAATGTCATGGCATCCATAGCAAGTGGCGAAGCATATATATATTTTTTTGATGGAGTGTATTATGCGCTGTCCAGAGGCGTTCTTAAGAGAAACTGTAAACTAACTTCAAAACATTATTTTGTGGCCGAGAGTTTATTCAGTCTTCAGTGAGACGTTGCCTTACAAGATGTGATTTTAAACAAAAAAAGTGAGGCATAAATATATATGACCAACTCATCATTTTTATGTTAAAATCTACTTCTATGAACCTCGGCAACGTCTTGGTCCGTTTTAATAAACTGCTATAATATTGTTGCTCCTTCCCACATATCTAATATCGCGGACATCATTCACCGTTACATCTTCCTTCTCAGAAAAAAAAATAGCGGTTTTGAAAACACTTTTTTTTTCATTTCATCTGCGTTGTTGTGAAAATTAAAATTTTTTAGGTTTCCCCCTTATCCTGTAACGACAACAGTTATATGACCTACAACTGACCGAATTCCGCATTCTTTAATTTTCAAGAGTATGCAAAAACAAGAGAATTGCAGACAATACAGCGTTTTCACTCACGTGGCAAGCATCTATGCAAATTTATTGGGACAAAAGAAAACGTTTACATAAGAAAAGAGTTCAACTCCCAAAGGATTTTCTCGGTAAACCAACATGGCCGCCGTTTCGTTGTTTTAGAACACCAATATGGCCGCCGTGACGTCATGTGAAAACGCTCTATATTCGTGCATTCTTATTTTTTTTCTGAGAAATTGGAACTAAGAATCTGACGACGACAAAATTCATCGTTCAACCGCGTTTTTTCGCAAGTTAGACAATAACAAGTGAAAAATGCACACGAGCGCACGTGCAAGAAAAGAAAAGTATATATCTATCTTATATCTCTCTATATGAAAACCTTTTTGAAAATGGGTGTATATATATACATATATATACCCCTACTACTATATATATATGTACTATGTATATACTATTATAAATATGGAAAGTAAAGGCTGCCCATAATAACCATTGAGGGCTAAAGAGATTGGGCAGCCTTATTTAAGTTGTTAATAAATGATTTTGTTAGGGTCAGGTACACACGACACACAGCTGCACAGAAAAAAAAACTCGTAAATAAAAGAAAAAAATTCAGACAGCAAAAAAAAAAAAACTAAGTGTGCCAGTATTAAGCAACGGAAAGCCAGAAAAATATAATTGTACGGCTACCATTTCCACTACCACTCCTAGGTTTTCCGATTCTATGTACACGTTGGAATTCGATGCCTTTCGCGTCCTCTAAACCAAGAGCGTCTTCTATAAAATTAACAAGAACAGTAGTAGAGTAGGGTCAAAATTAACCCCGTTGGTGCCTTCCCTTGCCTTCCGTGTGCCTTCCCTTAATTAATAGGCATAAGGGTCGAGTCTATGACGTCACCCATTGTTTTATCCTAGAGAAAAAAAGTGCCTTCCTCCATACTAATTAAGTGCCTAGTCACTGCCTTCCTCCATATTAATTAAGTGCCTAGTCAGTGTCTTCCTGCATACTAATTCGGTATAGGTTTACTAATGAGCGTCTCTCTACTTCCATAGAAACAATAGGCTTGCCTCGACTTGCCCGTGAAGTAACTTGGGCCCGGTTTTCGGACCGTCTATTAAAAGGAAAATAGGAATAAGAGAAGCGATCACCTAGCAACGCGAGAAACGACTTCCTATATCTTATTTAGCGCTAAAACTCAGACATATAAACAAAACACATACAGAAAGTGGAGTTGAAAAGTCTTTATTTCAATAAAGTTTACGTCTTCTTATTTAGCGCTAAAACTCGGATATATAAACAAAACACACGCACATACACAAAGTGGAGCTGAAAACTCTCTATTTCAATTTTGTCTGACGTTTTCTCCGTTCTATCTCGAGTAAATGAAAAACTGTTAAAGTCTCAAGGTTTCACGCACCGTTAGTTAGGTAATTATGCGAGTTCACAAGCCCAAAGTTGAATACAAATTAGCTCTACAGGAAAAACCTCAAGGGAGCATATTGGCGTATTATTATAAGACAAATAACTTAACAACGATCAATTGATTAAACACGCGACTAACAATTGTTAGCAATAACATCAGACACGAGATACCGTTTAAAACAAAAAGAGTCAAATACACAGCGATTTGAAAGACAACTATTAAAATAGTCAAAGAAAGCAAGGTATCTTTTTTTTTACCCCTTTTCCCTCCTCATTTTTTTTATTCCCGCCTCCACAATTTTATTATTTTCGCTCCTCATTCGTAAACAAGTCCCTCCTCGACAATTGTAATATTTTCCTTTTTTTAATTCTCTCCACCACAATTTTAATATTTTCCTTCAATTTTATTATTTTTCTCTCCTCAATGTTATTATTCCCTCCTCCACAATTTTATTATTTTCCCTTCTCCTCCTCCTCCTCCTCCTCATTTCTATTGTTTTCCCCTAGTCAGGTATAAAGGATTTGCTTACGGCATTCATTGATATCTGTTTTTCTCTTGTCCGCACTCTCCTGAAACTCAGTGATTTTTTCGTCAATAAATTTTACGTCTTCTTTCATATGGGAACATCTATTTCTAATCAAGAGACTTCTGCTTTTCTTTAACGACCACGACGTCGGTCTCTATATAGGATACTTTAGTTTGAAGACCCTTCACTGTCTGATTAAGGTCGTCGACTGATTTTTTCATCCAGCTTCGTTAATCTTTCGTTAGTCATCGTCAGTCTCGCTAGAATAAAGTCAAGCTTCTTCGCAAGGCTTTCAGTTGGGCTTAAAGCTGCCATAACTTCATCGCCGCTGTTAGCTTCATCACTTGCTAATGGTTCAACTTTTTTCGTCGGGAGAAACTAATACTACTTCTTGATTTTCTCTTTGGGGTTAGATAAATTGACGTAGACGCCATAGGCACTTCAATAATATAATAAATTTCTTAACGGCCAGCGGAGCAAAGTAACACACGTCTACATGCGGCGACGGTCTCCCTAGTCTCCCTAGGAGATACAGAAGATAAGAAGCCCGACCAACGGAATCAAGAATCACACTCAAATACAGAAGTACAATGAGCCTCCTGAATACAGACGACATCAACAGTACACGGGAGACTACGTAACCACTGCGAGAGACCTGACGGCTTGTCAAGGCCGCGAAGATCATTGATGTTAATAGAAATGATGGATAACGACGCGAAAATGAAGCAAAGAAAACTCATCATTTCTCATGAAGAGCGGGGGCAGAGAAGCCAAAGTGGAAGGCAACGAGTGCCTACCAGGTACACGAGCGGCCCTACCACGGCCGGGACTAGGAGACGCGACAAGAGAAACAGAGAGCTCTTGCCAACGAAGGGGCAGGAAAAACAGAACGGTTCCTACCAGGCAACACTTAACGATAGGAACCTTCTTAGCACCCCGACTAGGACTCGGGGGCAAAGGCTTGGCAAGAAAAACCGCTACTCACACTATACCCACTATCAGAGGAGAGCTCAGACAGGGCCCGCCTGCGGGCAACAGATTCCTCGTCCATCGAGATTTCGCCTTCCTCCAAATCACCCCCGCAGGATTGACTACCAATAACACTAATTTAGACATTAACATGTTTAGATTGCATTTCATTATTACTTCCATTATCAGTACTTTGCTCATTAACAACATTTTCTTCACTGCTACGTTCACTACTATTAACATCACTATTTGCAATAATTTCCACATTACTACTAATAATATGATTAATACTTTCATCATTAACATTACCAACATTATTAACATTACCGTAATGACGGTCACCACAAGATTAGCACGGCCGCCGTACTTGAGGACCCGGCAGTACCAGAAGCAAGATGTTGAGCTTCGGCCGGAGTAGGATCCGCGCTCCTCTCCGCAGCTGATTATACAGCCTGCAGCCTACGCCAGGCCCCAGAGGGGTAATTGCGAGCAATATGTCCTTCCGGTTTACAAGACCTACAAAGCCCCTTCAAGAGCCACTCAGCCGTGACGTGTCCATTGGCACAGACGTCGCATCTCGCCGGCTGCCCCATATGCCATATCTTAACGCCAATTCCCCCAATATTCAGATTGCGAGGGATGGGTTGCTTCACTTCCATCTTGACAAGCCGAGTAACAGTATGCACGGTTGGCAAATTAGGCCAATGTTGTCTGGTACAATCCTTTACCTTGCTGTAACCCCAGCCCCACCCCACCTCCCCCCCAACACCAACACAGCGATATCGTCCAGATCAGAGCCCTCATGAGGATAATGATAGACATGGACCATCACTATCTTAGGAGTTTTTGAAAGAACCTTGCACTCCACATCGCGAATAACGAGGTAGTGAACCTGGCCTGTTCCTGGTTTTACAGACACCCACGGCGGAAGGTCACTGCCAAATATCTGCATTTTTCATGGCGGATTTTGAAAAGCTCTAGCGTGCTTCACTCGAAGTGATTTGCACAAAGAAATTTGTACAGAACTCTGTAGATCATCCTTCGAACATTCAACCACCAGAAGCTTAGTCGATTTGAAGGTTTCGCACATGGTGAAAATTTATTTTCTTGACACATTATTTTGCTGAAGTAAATAGACCCCTTCACGGTCGTGAGTTTATGCTGGGTTAAATCAGGACAAGAAAAACAATCCGGAAATCTCACACCCAGAGTCTTCTGGGGTTTTGGTCAGCGGGGCAAAGCCAGGGAAAACTCTGGGGACATCGATTTATTCGATTTTTTGACTGGTTGTTTCTTTCTAACGGGAAGTTGAGTACCAAATAAATTTCTGCATTTTTATTGGCTGTTGTCCATGAGCGGATGCTTATTGCATGCTTCCGGCGGAAGGTAGCCGTTTGCGAGTGAGTTTTGAAGGAATCGACGTTTGTAGTTCAAAAATCCTTTACTAAACCACCATTCTGTTCTTCAAAAGCCAACGTGTGAATAAGTTTAGCGCTGAATAACGCATCCAAAGCTTTTCGCTCACAAATATTGTGCTAGATATCATCTTCGTCGAACCACGCAGCTCATGCTCAGTATCGATCTGTTAAAACACCCGGGACGAAGATAGCAAGAGAAGAAAAAGACAACAACAAAGTTCTTCTAATAGTTAGGAGGGAAGAGATTTATGTGCAAGAAAAAGATCCGGCAGATCGAAAATCAATCATAAACCGAGCCGAGATTTGATTCTAGACATGAAAAGGTTTGTAGATACCGAGAGAAGGACAACAAATGTCTGGAAAATTTCGCGACTTTGAGGAGATATATCTTGGTTAGTTTTCCACAAATCACCTTCAAACC
>CALNXK010000025.1:3025000-3035000 GCA_942486035.1 Porites lobata | reverse complement strand
TAGGTGTAGGAGCAAAATTAAGCAAAGGAAGGCCGAAATATCGCTGTTCGAAACTGTGGATTTGGGGATTTTGGGTTGGGTTCCAATGGATTGTGCTGGATTACGTTTGGGTCGTGTTTTCATGACAGAAAAGGACGCTGTTAATCGTTTTAAATTGAGCTAAAATTGCTATATTTGTCGCCCACTATGTCGACTTTCAGGAGTGAGCGGCAAACTAAAAAAATCAGACGTAAACGCGGCGGCCAGCCCCAGGTTGAAAGACTAATTTAAGCAATTTACCCCGTAACATAGAAGGATTAGGAGAGGGAGATCACAACTAAAATCAGCCTCAAAAAGGACGTTGTTAACGGACTTTTGTAGATGAAAGATTCATACAGTGTGATTACGGATACTTTCTACTAGTGGATGCAAGGGTGGCAAATTTTATAGGTAGGCGAGAACTTTTTCTATTCTCAAATACAATTTTCGCTCCCTTCATTTCTTTATAAACCAAATCGCCAAGTTTGTCTCCAAAATATGAGAAAGCCGCTTTCGTTACGCGGGCCATGTGGATAAAAATAGCAAGATATCAGACTTGCGAGTGGAAATAGAAAGTTAAATTCCACTGAAACCGCCTTACTGCACTACGCGGACCAGCTCCTAAAAATATGGACGAAAAACGGATTTCGCTTGTTGTGCTGCTCGACATGTTTAAAGCTTTCGACAGCATCCAGCATGACAACTTATTATTGAAGCTGCACTCACTGGGTGTGTCGACGCCTCTTTACCCGTGTTTAAGAGTTACCTATCACTACACAAGCAAGTTGTCAGGATTAGCAGTGTCCTTTCCAACCCCCTCCCAGGGACAATGGGTGTGACCCAGGTGTCCATTTTCGGTCCAGTTTTGTTCACCTTGTATGTCAACGAGCTTCTCTCAGCACCGAAGAAGTGCGAAGAGCCATGGGCTATGTAGACAAGCTGCTTTTGGCTCATCTTTCTCCGTCAGACATCAGTGTTGCCATTTCTGACCTCAACCAACAGTGACCTCTCCGAAGTCGCGAAGTGGTGTTCAGTAAACTCTCTGTTAATCAACCCAATAAGCTCCTTGTTGTTGGAGTTCCTGACCACAACTAACACGAAACTTATCTTTACCTCCTGCCGTTCTATTGGAAAAGAACATCAAGCCCTCTCCTGTTTTAAAAGATTTGGGGGTCTGGATCGACTCTGCCGTAACTTTCGACGACTATATAGCTAAACTGTCCACGAGCTGCCTGTATAATGTACTATGCATCAATAGAATTTAACATCTTTTGGACAACAAAACCCTTATTTTGATTATCAATGATATTTTTTTAGCAGGGTTTTTTATTGTTCCAGTATGGGAAATTACATCCGGCAAAAACATGTCTAAGCTTCAATTTATTTAGAACGGCTTTGCTTGAAGAATAATACTAGTATATAGGTCTCAGAAAAATTGATCATGTCTCTGCTGAGCGCAAATCCATACTACCCGCAAAAGATTTGTAATTTTCACATATAGCTATTTCAAATTAAGCTGAAATACTAATTTAACTATAACTGAGAAATGGCTTGACCACATCATATATGAAAGCGATATGCCTATTCCAGGATATGATAAATGCGGATATCAATTCTGTGAATAGATATCTTAACGAAGACTATTAGGGTCAAAGGTTTTGACATTTCTGTAAGTAACAGCAGAGTGGCTTTTACAACACAACCAAATTAAAAGTATGCGAAATGAATTAATTAGGCTATGATCGCTGATGCCGATATGAGAGATGCCAGAGCAAATAATTTTATTCGGCTTATTAGTGAATATTAGATCTACTGGTGTAGAGGAAAATTCAGTAACTCGAGTTGGCTCACTACTTAGCTGTTAACACCAGCCGTTAACACTTTTGTTTCGTGATCTAAAGTGGACGCTCCGACATTACAGTTCATATCTCCCAAAATATGTCATTCCATATTCTGGGCATCAATTTTACCGAGAATTAGTAGAATTACGAGCTCTAGGCCATGGTTCCATTATTTTAGAGTTCTGGGCCGCAAAGGCAGGAGTGTGGTATGAGGTTGGGGGTGGGAGATGGCTAATAAAGGTCAATAAATACAGTATAATTCATGTAATAAATAACTTCAGACCTGATACAGACTTTTTACCAAACGCTGACGTAAGTTATTATCATTTTGCAGCTCAGTTACCCAGGCATTTCGTGTTGATACCAAACAAATCAATCTATGTGCTGAAAGGGAAGAGTGGAGAAGTCACATGTGAAGCTGAGAGCCCTTCAGTTTCTACCCTGAAGTGGGAAAAGGAACAGGATGATAAATCATATGCAGCCGTCCCCAACAGCCAAGTTAACATCACTAAAGATACAAAGTATGTGAGAGCAACCCTGAAGATTACAAATGCCCAGTTCGCGGACACTGGTATATACAAATGCACGGTATCAGTTCCACCAAATAAATCGGATTATAAGCTGACAAAGATAGAAGTCAAGGGTATGTTTGTACTCTATTTCATTGTAAAGGTTACTTTTACTGTTAGTATCTCATCATTTCTGCAATACATGGCCCAGCGGCCAGCACATTAGACTCACAATACGGTTGTCCCCAGTCCATGTCCTGCTCTAAGCACTTGCTGAATTTGTTTTTTGGTAGCTAGGCGGCCGTAGTGCCACAGAGTAAATCTACCGAGTTGTGTAGCTCGGCGGCCGTTATTCCACAAAGTAAATCTACCGAGATGTGAAGCTCGGCGGCAACATTTCATCGTGTGATATTTTCGGCACTGGACAAACGAACAGCTAGGCAGGTGCAAAAGTCAGACCGGATCAACTCGGACCGCCAGTCCGGGTCGGATCAACTCGGTTTGACTCGGATCGACTAAAAAAATAAAAACAAAATAAATTGGATTTCGGATCAACTCTGATCATAAAAAGAAAAATTAAATCAGTCGGTGTCACTTACCTTTCACCCGCCATTTTGTTTTTTTCTCACGAACTCGTGGTTGCGTAAATTAATTTTATTTTTATTTTTATTAATTTTAATGATACACTAGTGAGCAGCACACATACACCTCCAGTGAACATTTTCAGCTTGGAAGGAGGAGAAACCTTGCTCGCCCGGGACAAAGGAAATTTTCATACCCCGGGCTAGAATCGAACTCGCGACCCGGCTTCATTTTGCCAACAAGTTCTTAAAAATAACTGAGCAAAATTGGCCAAAGAAATGTTCTTTAACAAAAGAAAAAGAAACCCGGGTTAAGCGCTTATCGGCCTCCGAACAACTGCGCCCAGTAGAACATCTATCGCGCGCAGTAAAACAAAAAGTTCTTTTTACACGCTCTGAAGCACTCTGGCCAGTGTCTCCTCAAATAACAAGCACTTGAGACGAACCATACGATATCACGCTGATCACTAGCCTTCAAAACCTTTTCATTATGATACACAGTTTGGATCGAGGTTTCACTGTACGCAACCCTTACGTTCAAAATATGCCATAATCATATTTAACTATACCGCAACCACCCTTCCCCCTCAACTGCTACCTGTACCCCTAGCAAACATGTCGAACGCACACTCCTAAGCTCCGACTACTCCTAGTTTTACGCTCGGTAAATTGAAAGCTTGCGGATTCTATGACAATACGATAAGCCTTCTATACGTAGCTATTTATGTTATCGATACAACCGGGTTTGAACAGGATCCATTACGAGCTCGTGGAGTGACTAGCCGAAAATGTCCACAAGTATCTGCACTGGGACCGTTGCTTTGAAATATTTTCCAAAACGACTGGACCTACTATATCAGTTCATCTTTATCTGTGTACGCTTATGACCGCCAGATCTACGAAACAACATTTGGTTACCACCAAACTAAAGGAAAAGTACCGCTGTTGCAATTAACTGGTATGAATCCAATTTTTTGGAGGGAAATCTGAAAAAGTACCAGACAATAAACATCTGTCGCAAGGGTGTCAAAGAGCACAATGCCCATGTGATTAATATTAAGGGCACAGACATCAGCCTATGGAGCAGCCTTAAACTTGTAGGAGTAACAGTAGATGACAAACTATGTTTTAGCGAGCATTAGCTTTATAAGGCTGCTATCTTACCTCATTTAACTTATGTGCCATTTGTTTTGGCATTTTTGTCGAGCAAGCGATACACGCAGGTTAAAAAGAATACAAGAAAAAAGACTAAGAGCCGTATTTAACGTCAGAAATTCAAGTTACCAGGCTTTATTAGATAGCGCAAATTTACCCACTTTAAGAAATACTAGGCGATTATAAGATATTTGCATCTTGATGAATAAAATAAACTGAAAAATGGACTTAGTCCCAAACCGGTTCGCGATCTATTCACAACCCAGCAGTGAGTTTATATCCTCAGATAGTCAGACTTTGCTCTACCTCGCTTCGCTGGAGTGGCTAGCGGAAAGGTGGCACTCCATAGTCTTGTATTTTGACAGAAATAAAGCATCATTCATTTATTCATTCAAGAATCATCCTTTGGAAGGATAAGTGCCTTAGTGACCCTGTACAATCTTCCCTGATCACGGCTGTTGTCTCTCATAAGATAGAATTCCCTGCGTGCCGTGTTGTTGATGTCGGTTACACGATTTCTTGATACCTTGAACATGTCCAGCGCCTTAGATATCCTCGTCTTCCTCTATCTTTTCTCCGCTTTCATGCGCCGCCTCTTCGCGTCTGCAAAATCCGAGTTGTATCAAGGAGCCTGAGGCCTAGCCCTAACAATTTTCGTTCTCAAGTAGATTAAGGCCCTGGGTCTTTACAGAATTCTCAGAATTTTAAGAGGGGCGGTGGTCTAGTGTAAGTATTTTCAAGATATCCCATGACTTTTAATTTAAGGTGATTCCTTAGTAAAAGAGCCTATCATAGATTGTAGGTGAAACTTGGTAAACTGATGTAACAGGTCAAGAAGATGATAAAAAAGTAATAAAAAGTGGGGGTCACCATGCTCGTTTTGACGTCACAATGCTGACAAATACGGCTATTTTGGACCCGTTGACATAAACTGCGCGCAGCCCAAAACTAGGCAAAAAGGAGAGATTTTTTCGATGATGCATGTGGTATCGCACAGAATTTGACTTTAATGTATTGTTTATCCACTTACCTACCAGAAAAAATACCCTTTAATGCCCTCGTTGTTACGTTACGCTTAAAAGTAGAATTAAATTGGACACGCGCTATTCGACCCATGATAGCTCAATCCGTTTTTACAGAATTTACATCGAGATATCACATTTAGGACACAGTGTGATAAAGAAAGCGTTTAAATGAAAAATGAAAGTGAGTAAGCACAAGTTAAACATCCACTATCGAGGTTCTCCGTGAGGAAGTCGAACTCAGCAACACGCGTACTGCTTACGTTATGCACATTCCCAACACACTGAGTCTCACCTCGGCAAGAAGCAACCGCAAGCAAAAATTCCAATAGCGTTTCTCTTCAGTCAACTTCATTTTAATAATGTTACTTCATATGCTCTTTTTATACGGCGGCCATCTTGTTATGCGCAGCAAGAGATGCGCAGTGCAAAGCCAGGGAATCACCTTAAGGCTAATCGAAATTGTTTAGAACTGCATCACGTGACCAGCCACGGCTTGTTTTATCAAGAAAGCCTTTGAGTCGAAAAGCCCACTAGACAGAGAGCAAACTGTGTTCCTTTGGTGGGTCTAAAAAAAGGCTACTAATACTCTTCTTGTAAAAACGGTAGAAATGAAACGAGGTCAATAACCGTCTTTCTCCTGAAGAAAATTTTAGTTAGAGCAGGGCTGGCACTAGCCAATGTACACCAATCGCACCTGCCAATTGTAACGTTTCAAGCCATTCCGCGCTGATTTGTAGATACTTTGTAGGGTCAACGTTTTGACGTACAGAGAAACTGGAGTTATACGTTTGGCAAGTGGTGGAAATCGTACGTTACAATTTTCAAACAATAGAGGGCGTGATCGATCACGTGACCAAGTAATTTAGATTTATTATTTATTTCAATTTTTTTTTAAGTTTAGTTTAC
Source organism: Porites lobata (assembly GCA_942486035.1). NCBI lineage: Eukaryota > Metazoa > Cnidaria > Anthozoa > Scleractinia > Poritidae > Porites > Porites lobata. Next base: position 3,028,965 of record CALNXK010000025.1, on the reverse strand, counting down.
TTTATTATCAATCTTTCCCCGTGGATGAGAATGGTTTTTGGAAAATGTACATAAAAACCATAATGATTAGACCCAGGCCTTAATCTACTTGGGCTGTCAGTGGCGCGTGACGAGCCATGTTACTACTGTAGCCAGACTCGCATTGTAGTCGCATACAAGCATATCCAGATCAGAGGACTAAGAAGGGTTATCCTGCCCACTCTTGCTTACGTCTATGCAAGATCGTGCTTGAGACAGCCCATGTCGACCGCCGTCGCCTTCCGGCACGAAATATTTTGATTTTTGAAAAGCAGGCTTGTTGATGTTGATGTCGCAATGAACAGCGGCACGATCAGAGAGATAACGATAAACGCGTGGTGGACGAGCTATGGTGTTTTCCATTTTCTGCGTGATAACAAGATCAAGGATGTGGCCGTGAGTGTGCTCAAGGCCGAGTGATTCCAGAAGATCCTTAAATTTTAAGTACTGTATCAACGTCGGTAGAGACATCCATGTGGATGTGGATATTCAAGTCTCCAAGTTGTATGAATTATTACATGGTCTTTAAACAAGGCAGTTGATTTCAGTGCAAAGACGGAACTACCGGCTTATACGTAACTTAGAAATTGCAGGCAATAAATTCTCTTTCAAAAAGTAGATGTTTCGGGACTTCTTCTCGGAAGAGACCTCCTATGGTTGGCATACTGTATTTGATGGACTGGACTGGACTGGACTTGTAAAACGCGGACTTATAAAACGGGGACTTATAAAACGCGGACTAGTAAAATGCGAACTTGTAAAACGAGGACTTGTAAAACGCAAAAAAAAAATGTTGGCTTTATTAACACGATCATCACAATGTACAAAATAGTGATGTAAATAAGCTAGCAGAAACTCTAAGAGCCAAGATCAACGAACTTGACGAAGTTTTGAAGGTAATCAAAACCGCTCCTGAGAATAAACGATGTGAATCTTATCCCCGTTTATTATCTGAGTCTTTAGAAATAAGGGGAAAAGCAAAGGATAAATTCAGAAAGCAAATTAAGCGGTTTTCAACCGAAAGAGAAAATTAAGAACGAAATAGAAACAAAGGGAAAATGCGTTACAACAACATAATTGAGTCACACAGAAAACACATCAGAAACCTGTCAAACGAACAACTGACAGATGAGCAAATCACTCTGCTCTCCTGGGGTTTAAAATTTATCCCTACACCCGTAACAACAGAAAACAACATCATGCGCGAACTTCTAAAAGATTTTGATCTCTTTGCGAGACGAATGCGCCTCCAGTACATATATTACGGTAAAGAAAAGAGCCACATCCATGTAACGTCAAATCAGACTGGAATCCACCAGTCCAGCCTTCCATGGCTTTAGAACCCTTCCTAGAAGAAGTGAAATTAGAGCTCGCAGAGATTCAATTCAAGAAACCAAAACCTAACATCACACCCGGAGAGCTACAAGCACTCAAACAATTGCCGCGTGACAAAACCATTATACTCAAAAAGGCAGACAAGGGAACAACATCCGTGATGATGAGCAAAGAAAGTAAAATAAACGTGGGTTTAGCTTTGCTGAATGAGAAGAACAATTATCAACCCCTCACTCAACCTATGGTTGAAACCACAACCAGAAAGGTTACGCAGCTAATGAAGTCGCCGCTGCAGGAAGCCCACATTGACGATATGACAGCCAAATGGCTATCCCTCACGCCTAATCTTCCGCGTATCCCTATTTTCTACACACTTACAAAGATTCACAAAACGACGCCTGTCGGTAGACCTATAATATCAGGGTGCGATGGCCCCACGGAGCGAATATCTGCATTTGTAGATCGACTCATTCAGCCAATACCACAGAAACAAGCCTAGTATCTAAAAGATACGACAGACTTCCTGAATTTTATTGAGAGTACAAAATTGCCTAAAAATACAGTCCTAGTCTCTATGAACGTTACTAGTCTCTACACCAACATACCAGACGAAGAGGGCGTAACCACCGTATGTCACGCAACCGAAGATTTTTAGGGGGACAAAGCCCCTATACCCACCAAATACCTAAGAGAAATGCTCTACCTTATATTAACAGAAAACTCGTTCCAATTCTGCGGTCGTAACAACTACCTACAAACCCATGGAACAGCCATAAGGAACTAAGATGGCCGTTGCTTTTGCAAACATCTTCATGGCCAGAATAGAAAAACAAATATTGAGTCAGAGATGCATCAAACCGCTTTTTTGGAAAAGGTATACTGACGATGTGTTTTCGCTATGGAACACAAGTCTAGACAAAATAGAGAGCTTTTTTGGAAAAGGTAAATAACTTTCACTTTACGATAAAATTCACGGCTGAAATGTGAGAAACAGAGATCACGTTCTTGGACACAAAATTGTACAAAGGGGTTAGATTCGACAAGGAATCAATCCTAGACGTGCAAACAAATTACAAACCAACAGAAACATTCCAGAACACGAACTTCTACCCGCGTCACCCACCAGGCGTGAAAACTGAGGCTTCATCAAAGGGGAAGCGCTCAGGCTTCTAAGGACTAATTCCTCGCAGATCACATTTGAGAGGAATATCAGAAATTTTCACAACCGCCTGTTAGAAAGAGGCTACCCTGCCGCTATTTTAAGAAAGTACCTCTCTGATGTAAAATTTGCCGACAGGAAACAGCCCCTACAACAGAGAAACAAATCCGCACGCAATTAAAACTTCTACCTTTTGTTACACAATACCACCCGGCTCTACCTAGCCTGAAGAGAATGCTTATGGGGAAATGGCACCTTATACAAAACCAGCAACGACTAAGAGAAATCTTTAAGGAGCCTCCCCGCATATCTTATCGCAAGGGAAAATCTCTTAAGGACCTACTAGTTAGAGCGAAGCTCTGAAGGTCATCCTACTTCCAATACGACTTAGTGCAGCAGTCGTGTGATGCCCGTCGCTTATTTTTAACCATGTTTAAGCTGTTCTTTTATACTTATATCTCTCCATTCGAAACGAGGAAAATTAACACGAGCTTTTCGTTTTTTCACGAGACACGGTAGCTTGAAAGAAGCTGCCAACTTCTAGCCTGCGTTGCAGCCGGCCCACGTACTCGTCTAAACCATTTGTATAGTCCGTCTGCGAATTAGTGCACAAAAGCTCGTTATAATATCCTGCAGAGTCGCAAGGACATATGTGAGCGTTTCTGATAGGCGGGTTTCTTACGGGTTTCTTACAAGCCGCACGATTGGCCTAATTTTTACGTGTGCGTGACGGTTGGGCGCAGTGACATGTCAATTAAAATTCACAGAAGGGAGTTGGCAGGGATCTTTTACAGTAATCGAAAGATCAGTTCGAACTTTAGAGCCGTCTTCTGAGCAAAAAAGCGCTTTGAGATAATTCCTTCAAGGCCAAAATTTGCTAGTAAATTTGCCGGCTGGTTTCCCAGCGTCTTCCAATCGCTGCAGATGTACTATTGCGTATTCTGTAATCTAGCCGACAGTTCTAGAGTCAAAACAAATGAAGAAATCATCACGTTATTCACGATAAAAACAAAAACAAAAAACTACACACATGTAGCTATTCAGGTCCAAGCGTTTCGTTGAAAACCAAAGACACTTAGGTTATTTAGCCGCAATAAAGAAGCTTAAGGCTTAATCAGAGGTAAAAGAAAATCATTTATCTATTTGTGATCAAATCCTCTTAGAAAACATTTGCCAAAAAATAAACTACAAAACTAATTACTCAATATGTATGAAACAGACCGACTTCACAACCTCTAAATGTAGCTAAAGGTGAGACTCAAAGAGGCAAAAAAAATTTGCTCAGTCAAATTGTAGAATACTCCATGCACTGTATAAATTACGCAAAAAGAGAGCAAGAAAAACATCTGTTGTTCAAGCTACTCTAGGGATCTCTAAAGTCACGTTTCACACTATCACGAGCTCAATCTCTCTGGTCACGAGCTATGAGTCATGTTTGGCCTGTCAACGCTTA